>JAHBCN010010297.1:0-32348 GCA_019359885.1 Listronotus oregonensis | reverse complement strand
CAGTATTCCTTGTGTTTTTTCGGATCCATTCCCCGTTTGCCCTCTTGTGGTTTTGGTTACTCCAATGACAGGTTCTGGTAAAAAGTATCGTGGGAAAATGGCTTCTTTGGGGTTGGGGGATGACATCACTATACTTGTCATGGGGAAGCAAACAAAACAACCTGGGAGTTTTGCAAAGGGCACTGAGAATTGTGGAGGGATGGTGCAACAAGGAAAACCTTACTGTTAATCCTGGAAAAACTGCGCTAATACCCTTCACGACGAAGGAAGCTGGATGATTTAATATCTCCTCACTTCTTTTTCACCTCGGCTATGTCCAGGAGGTAAAGTATCTTGGATTAACTCGGACTCAAGCACCTGGAATCCAATATCGAATGTGATTAAAAAGGGCAAAATGGCTCTAATGTCTAGCAAAAGAGCTGTGGGGAAAATTTGGGGGTTTAGCCACCATGGCACTTTGTACCTGCTGGGAAAGCCCCATGATAACCTACGGGTTCAACTATCTGGTCCAAAAATAGAACTAGTGATGAGCGAGACCGGTTTTTGGGTTTTGGTCTTGGTCTTGCAGCAAGACCAAGACCAGAAAAACCAGGGGTCGACTACCAAGCCCAAGACCGCCCTCAATACTCTTGCACTTTTGTCACTTTTTTTTAAATTATAATTTTTAATTTTTATATTCAATATACAGGGGTATTTCATACAGACATGAAAAAAAAATTTTCAGATCTGCCAAAAAGGCGATTTTTTTATGAGTAAATTTTTTTTTAATAAAATGATAATTAAACGATCACTTCGTTTTTTAAAAAAATTATCTAAAAACGATAACTAGTAGATTCAGTAACATGTTTCAAAAATAATAAGATTGTGACTCAATGGTCCGACAAAGTCGATTTTTCCCAAAACCGTTTACGAAGAGGAAAACTAAGGTAAAAAAGTTGAAGTAAAATTCTTACCTATTCCTAATGTTTTTTTTTTAAAATTTTATCTAGTGATATTACTGGATCAAAATTTTCAAAATCCAGGAAAACATTATTTTTGTGCCACACTGTAAAAGTGGCATCATTAGATTTTCCTTTAAACTAAGATATAAATGTAAAAGTGATGGTTTAATAAAAAAAATATTTGTCATTTTCATAGGAATACTTTTTATATAAATGTATTTTAAAACTTCCGGTTTAGACGGAAATGTCAAAACAATACCAAAAATATAATGATGACGTCATTTTTGTCAAAACCGAAAAATATATAAAAAAACCCTCTCGTCGACATGGTACCTTTTGACAGTTCAAGAATTTCCAAAATATACAGGGAAGCGATTTTTTTAAATGAATGTTTTGCTATAATTTTTCTATTTTAGGGTTTAAAAGCTAAAAATAAGGAAGTTTTCTTAAGTGGTGGTGAATTTTTTGAATAATTCAAATAGAAAATAATTTTACATTTTACGCCCTTTTTTCTATAATTTTTGTATATTCAGTTTTTTAGCATTATGAACGGTTACGGATATATCGATCTTGTCGCACTATCGAGCCACCTTGTATATGTAGAATGTTTATAAAGTATTTGTACAAACTTTGTACGGCAAACGTTTGACTACTTTAAACATAGAAAGTTTATTTGAACTGAAAAGCTTTCTAAATACCTTTTTTTTTTAATTAGAAACCAATGTTTACATATCAGAATCATTTTCATTCAATTTCACATCTGGTTGAAATTAAAAGTTTTTTTCTGCCCTCAGAGTACTCAGTATTGTAATTTTATATGCTTCTTCAAAGAAAATTTAAATATTTCCCATCACTAAAATGAAGGGCTATAAATAAATAAACCCCTACATTTAAAATATCCTTTTTATTCAAATAATTTAAATGTACAGGTTAAAATTGGTATATTTTAAAATTTTAAAGCAAAAACTATAGTCTTCATCTATTTATTTGAAAGTATTAAAAATATATATTATATTTTATTAAAGATTGCTTAGTTTAAATTGTTACTATCAAAAGCAAGACCAGCAAGACTTGCAGCAAGACCAAGACCAAGACCGGTGGTGCAAGACCAAGACCAAGACCAAGACCTTCTTTGGACTTCAAGCCCAAGACCAAGACCAGACTTTGCAAGACCAAGACTAGCCGTCTTGGTCTTGGTCTTGCTTTGCTCATCACTAAATAGAACAGAGAAAAGCAGAGCTGGAGTTATCCAAACTCCACGACTATGTCTCTGTATAACGGGACTATTAGAAGCACTCCAACTGCACCCAAATGGAAACCCTACTAAGCCTCCTCCTCTTGGTATAATTATTAAGGCGGAGGCGAGGATTGGGGCATACAGGCTGAATGCAACGGCAACTGGTGCTCTGGGCCTGCTTTAGGACACACCAGAATAACGAGCAGTATCACAAACCCAATATTTAAGATGACAGTGATACAATGCCAAAACGGATAAATACACACAGACCATACAAAACCCAGCTTACCTGGGGCGGTAGTGAGCGATCTCCTGGTCAGTCTCGGAATTTGGTTTGGTATACCGATGGATCCAAGACTGACAATGGAGCCGGCGCAGGAATACATGGTATGACCCCTAGGTTTAATACTATGCTTCCCTGGGGAAATATGCCACTATTTTCCAGGCGGAAATATATGCCATTAAACTTTGTCTGCGAGAAACTTGAGGAGGAGATATGGGCAGGGACATTACTATCTTCTCTGATATCAAGCGGCCATAAAGCTTTGGCATCTCCAAGTCAACTCAAGGTTGGTTTGGAACTGTCTGCAATGCCTCCTAAACCTGGCTAACCACAACAAAGTTACACTTTCCTGGGTGCCAGGACCAAGGGAATACAGGGCAATGAAAATGCAGACTCCCTGGCGGCGAGGCTCCGCAGCAATGTTTGTGGGTCCTGAACCTGTTTTTGGAATACCAAAAGCCTCGGTTCGTGGCTACATGACTCGGTGGATTCAAACACAACATCAGTCATACTGGAACCACATTCCAAGGCAAAATCACACTAAATCAATGTTGGACTCACCATCGAAAGCATTGACAAGTGAACTACTAAAACTAAATAGGAATCAGATTAGAATAGTGATAGGATAAATAACCGAGACTGCACCCTAAGAAAACATATTCACACTATGGGCATCTATAGAGAAGAACCAATTCGCAGACTATGTGACGAAGAGGAAGAGACAGCCTCTCACATCATATATGAGTGCCCTGCACTGGGAAAAACAAATCAAAACCTCATGGTGGACACTAATCACCAGGGGGCTGGAGACCAGAAAAGAACAGTAAAAGGGCTACTACACCTGTCTCAAGGTGTCAAACCTTTTAACTGAAACAAATACACAAGAGATACAACAAGCCCTGTAGCTGCAGTGTCGAGGCGGACAAAACCTCAACTTGTGTATTTAGTTTATCAATTAATCAATCAATCAATCGTGTGGATGATCCATGTCTTGCTAGCTCATCCGCTTTTTCGTTGCCTTCTATTCCCGAATGTCCTGGTACCCACAGGAAAGTTACCCTGTTGCGTTCTCCCAGAACCTCCAGCTCTTTTTGGCATTCCCATGTCAGCTTGGATGTCACCTTGGGGTTTACTAGTGCCCCTAGTGACGCCTGGCTGTCTGTTATTATGCAGATCCGCTTGTTTTTGTAAGCCCTCCTGTTATTTTGTTTTGCACAGTGCAGTAAAGCATATATTTCTGTTTGAAATACGTACTGTTTCCTAGTGGAATGCAGAATTGGAATTCCCCGTTTCATGACGCCCGTCAATCCCTGCTCGGTTTTGGAACCATCCGTATACCAGATGATGTCTCCAACCTGCCAAAAGGGTTGCCCACCCTTCGATCTGGAATTTTTATTTACTTAGTCTTGTATAAATACTCTTCCAGATATATACTAATCAGGGCAATGAAATTTGAAGAAATTGTTATTTTTAATACTTAAAAACCAATTAATAGTTTATACAAAAGAATTATATTAAATCTATTAAAAAAATTTAGAAAAAAAAGGATTATAACACATTCCTATTTCGCTTACGACTGCTGGCGCAAAAGTTCAACTCCGTATGTTCACATATCAAGATAAGAAAACATATTAATGCTCGTACTAATTAGCGCGGATAAACTTCCATCCACGGTAATGAATTTGCTACAAAATGATCATTTGGGATTTTCGCACATTGTATCGCACCTTGTATAACATAATTTTAGGTAAAATCTTCTTTTAGTATTACGTGAGGTGAAGCAAAATAAGTTACAGAGGCGGAACGGAATATTGTAGACAGAATAGTTAACAAAAATGGGGTTTAATAAATAAAATGCACAGGGTTTTCTATTTTTGAACCTTTTTAGTAGAGTAATGTAGGCATCATGCGATCTTTTTTGATTAAACGTAAAATGGTAAGATCAAAATTTGAAAATTTTCTCTCACCTGGGAGAAACGAAAAAAAATCAAAAAATTGACAATTTTAGGATAACCATATATGTTCTTAGTTAAAAGAGATATAGTCTGTCTCAAAGTATACCGTGTTAGCTCTTGCCTTCATTTATGGATTATACCTGCCGGCAGCAATAAAACTGCGGATCGGTAGGTATTTAAGAACAGAACATTAGGGACGGACTTTAATAATATAAAGATTTATAATTTATTGTTTATTTAGGTAAGTATAATCTGAAAATTACATTCAGAAATTCAATATATGCAAAGTTTTAATAAATTTATAACTGCATTATCTATACATAATTACATTTTTAATCTAAATATCTAAATCTAATTCTGTTTCACTATCAGAGTCATCATTGAGATTAATTAAAATAGGATTTATGTTGTTTTAGATAGAAATGTAAGAGTCCTCAATTTTTATAATGTGCTGTGGTGAATTTTTCCAGCTCTCAATTGGTATGTTAGTAATTACATTTTTAATCAAATTTATAACACTGGGACTTAAAGTAGGTAAAACATTTTCTGCTCTGATCTTTGATTTTACTTGGTTTCACCCCCCCTCCCCCATGCTCTATGGGGTTAAACATACAGTGATACGGAGGAAGCCGTAAGCCAGTTCAGCCAAATTATCACATACATATTGTTTTTTAATTGCATATGAATTTAGGACTTTCAAAAGATGCGTTTTTTTGTAACTGAATTCAAAATAAGTATTATTTTCTAACAAATATTTCTGGATTTCAGTTTTTGAACTTGATGAAACTGGTGCTTTGTGTAGCAGACGGCTGTGGTAGCTTGCGTTATCCATAACAATAACACTGTTGTTTGGAATATTTAAAAAAAAATAATTTTGAAATCAGTTTTCCAAAAAGTTCTGCACGTGTATCCTTATGATAATCCAAGCTAGAATCCTTAATATTCTTTGCAGACAACAGCAAGCAGTTTGGGACAAATCCGTCTTCTAAACCAGTGTGTATTATGGTAATGCGTTTTTCTTTATTTAAAGGTGCTTTTGTCTGTCAGTTTTGACTGGAATAAACCCATCCTTTGGATACTGTGTCGTGTGTATCGAACCATGTTTCATCAAGGTAAATTATGGATCTGTGTTCTAACCTATATCTTTTAATTTCTTGAAGGTAATTAAATCTCCAAGTGCGTAATCTGTGCGAATCCATTACTACTTGTCTTTTGTCTATTTTGCGGTATTTAAATCCCATTTTACAAACAACTCTATGGAGGGTGGCACGGCTAATATTTATATTGGTTTCGTCTTCGTCTAGCTTTTTTTAGTTTATCCAAGGTAGGAATAACTTCCTTATAAAGACGAATATTTTTCCTTCTTATTAGGTCCCGATCACTATTGTCTATACGGTGAGATGAAAATCACTCCGTTTTCCTTTTGTTTAATTCGTCACTAATAATAATATCCCTTATCGATGATATTGGACTTTTTGAAAGTAGACAGATTTCTTTTAAAGCTTCTTGTTTAAAAAGACCTCTACTGTTTAAAGTTTCATACACAGTTTTCACAACCTGTTTTGCATCTAATGACCAATGATTTCGACGCGACATAGTTATATTCTCGTAAAACAACTTTTTCGAAACGCACAGTAAAAACGGTTATTCAACACTGCCACTAAAGTATTAGCCAAAATATTTATATACCTAATGGTTAATACTCAAGAAATACCTGGCCCACCCCTGCCCCTATGAACAAATGGGTTTACCCAATAACAATAGGTAATAAAATCGTTAAAGGTTTATTGGGGTATGGTCCGTCAAAAGCCATAACGACATACTTTGGGACAGACTATACATAAAAAAGTTTTATACAAAAGTTTCTTTATAATAATTGTTTAATAATCTGCCGCTTTTAGAATAAGTATACGGTTTCAGGTAGAAAAGTTATCGGATCTAACCTTATTTTTTATAATTTAATGAAGATAGCATAATAAAGTCTCTTTGGTCACCTTATGGGTCCATGTGTTCCCATTCAACGGTTTCTTAAGTATGTATTTGAATGCTCTCCTACAGTATGGGTAGGGGCGCCACCTTGTTAAAAGTAATTTTTTATTACTTTATTGGAAGGAACATTATTAAAAATATCAAAAAGGTTTCACTGGAGTATGTTCAGATGTCTATCTGCATTTAAATTTTCTTTAAAACAGTTATACACTAGTTTATTTTGAAATAAAAAACAACTAACATTTACACACAATCGACCTTGCTGACGAACAAGTTATACCATGTGGGGATTTGTAGAGTTCCAATGTCTTTCATTAGGTCGGTTAAGAATACCTCAACTTGTTATTTCACGTTTATCTGAACAAGTAATTTTTTTGTTATTTTATTATATTTTATTTATTTTAAAACGAGTAGCCAATTTCCAATCTTCTCACATCAATACCAGGGTGCAAATATTGGGTAATAGTACCAACATAGGGAAAATAGTTTCCCAAGCTCCTAAAGCAAAATTTATGTAATATGTATTGGACGTTAAAATTCTTTGCGCCTTAGATTTTAAAACTCCAGTTTCAGTTTCTATTTTTCTGACTGAGGTAGATTATGGTTCCTATAATTTTAAAGTGGTTTTAAAAAAAAAAATCAAGATGTGTGCTTAAGACGACAAAAGAGAAGTGAACGAGATTTCCTATTAACCTTTCACAATCTAACATCCGCAAATCTCAAATTGAAGACGATAAAAGTATCGATCCATAAAAAAACAAATACACTAGGCATTCGGTCATAATTTAGTACCTGGTTTCTTTCCCGACTTAATCATGAACATTGCATAGCCAAGTTTGACGGTTCAGTCTCATTCAATACCCACAAAAAGTGCTAAACGAGCATAAAGAAGTTTTTACTTTAGTAAACTACTAGGCTACTACTATTTTAAGCTATCAGAGGAAAAACCTTTTTTAACTGATTAACTCGACAAATCCTAGCACGCCTTATTCTTCATTTTCCTTGTTTTCTTTATTATAAGTTTTTGATCTTGATTTCGTTAGAGAGCCCTGTGTTTTTAATTTAGGTTTCAGTCATCGGAATAGGTCTTTAAATGGTTGCTGTCTTTCCGGAAAGCGAACAAAATTTAAATTTTGCGCCATTTCTTCGTTTTTTCCATTTTAATAAAAACTGATGTTATACTTTTTAAAAGAGGATTTATTATGCTATCTTTTTAGATTAAAATAATCAGGCTTTTATTTAAAAAAAAGAGGTTAGGTCCAAAAACTTTATACTGACCCCGCATACTCATTCTGACACGGCAAATTATTTAGCAATCATTTTAAAGAAACTTTCGTATAAAACATTTTTTTTTTTTTATTTATAATTAAATAATTAAATTTTGGTTAATTCTATAATTGTAATTTTTTTTTGCAATTCTTGGAAGATTAAAATAAACCCCCAAAAAAAACCCGGATTCTTATTCATCGCAGACCATACGCCCGGAAGACAACGTCCCTAAAAACCCCCCTTCCCCCTGAACGACACTGTAAATACCTCGGAGTCATTCTTGTTTCCCGCCCCCGTTCAAGCCGCACATCAAAAATGCTTACAGATGGGTCGCACCCCCTTCCCCAACTACTACCACCCTACAGGAACACCCGCTAACTATCAGAAATAAACTTCTTCGGGGAAACCACCATTCGTCCAAGTATGTTTTGCCTCCAGCCTAGGGCTGCAAAAACATACATCTCAAGACTCCCATTTTCTAAACCGCATGTACAGAAATGGGCCCGTCCCCCGGTTTGTACGCAACATGCAAATTCAAAGAGAATTCGAACTCACATCCTTTGTTCTTTTTTCAAAGAAAAAAACCCAAAAAAAATCTACCTCATACAAAACCTCCAAACCCTCTGATCCGGGACCATCGGGGTGATCCGCCCCAAAGGCCCCACAAAAGACCAAAAATTCAAATTTTGGACTAAGATTCTTTTGGGTGGTACCCGGACCTACAAAAGGGCCCCCCGGACCACCCACCCCCCCCTCTCGGCCTAGCCATAAAAAAACCCATTTCGGATTGTCCGAGTCACGGGGCAAGGGCCCCAGCTTCTCAGTCACTTCTTTTAAAACCCCCTCCGCAAGCGAGATTTCAGGCTAAGCCAAAAAAATTTAAAACCCCAAACAACCGGATAGCCAACATGGCAAACACGTAGTGAGGACTTGCTCAGCCAAAAAAGGGGGAGGGGGGGGTTTGGGAAGCCTAGGGGAGTTCGGAGGGCCTGTGCCCTACGGGATCCTTCCAGGTGGGGGCCCCTTTCTATATTTTCAATTTTTTTTTTTTTTCCCCCGTATCTTTTAGGCAAACGAAAATTTTTAAATTTTGATTTTACCATTTTAAATTTGAGCAATAATCGTACACAACGCCTACATACCTTTTTTGATAGCACTAACAATTACGGAGATATCCTATAAAAGTATCGAAAATGGGACACCCTGTACATATTATAAAAGTTTTGTCCGAACGGAATTGCAGAGTGGATTTAAAAGTTATTATTTGAGAATATTTTTTAATTTATGTGGCCACATCAGTTATTAAAAACATCATTTGTGGTTCTTGTGAGATGGGTCACTTCAGTCCCTGTCTTGTGTCTTTAGAGTAGTGCACGTAGAGTCGGTTGACTCTTCCAAACTTGCGGATTCGGCAATAATCTATCTAAAATATTGCATATTAACTCGTGCAAGACTCAAAAAGTGACACCTAGAGTCATTTACAAACCATTATGCTATTCGCTTATTAGATTTTGTATTGCTGAATACAATACAAAAAAAAAAAGCACAGTAAATTATTTATTATTTGATCGAAAGATGTTGTTTACATAAAACTGAATAAATTGTGCATATTCAGTAAAACAAATGGTAAGAATAATATTCAAGTAAACAATAATGTATCGTTTTTATATTGAAATTAGAAGTTATAAAAATAAGTAGGCTATTTATGTTTTAAAAGATAATGAATGGGGATAGGTAAATGGTTAAAAATTACAATTCGGCAAACCCGGATTCGAATCTTTATGTGGCCAATTTTTTTATTTTGTTTATTTATTAAAATGTTTTTTTTTAATTTAAAAAGTTGTAGTATAAAGAAATATCGGTAATTTTGGTCAGCATATAGCATACCAGCACAAGTATTAATAAAACTTCCTTCCTCAAATAATTCAAAGTATAGTAGTAAATACTAAATAAGCGCAAATAACACTTAAAAAATACAGTTATTTTAATAGTATGTATGGTTTCTGCTTTTTTGAAATACCAAGTATTATTAGAAATAAAAAATTATATTTACGGATCAGATACAAGACCTGTTTCCCGCGATGGAAATGTATTTTTCTCTTTAAATGAGCTTGTGCTGATTTTTTGGAAATAATTAAAATGGCACTGACTATTTTTTTTTGTATATTTACCACTAATTAGACAACATTAGGGAAATCCAATGTTTTGATAATAATATTTCATATATCACAGTACTTCACGCCCCACCTGTTTTGGAAGCCAATAACTTTATTTTTGTAAAATTAAGTTTTTTTAAAGGGGTATAGAAATTATCCGATTCTCTAATCAAACTTTTTTTGTGAATCGGTCTAAAGCTAGACGGAATCACCTAGGTTAATACCGAGTTTAGAGACCTTGAACTTGTCACTGAATAGCCTTACTATAATGACTTTTATACTGCAAAAAAATCTTAATGAAATATGCAGAAAAAAAGTTTTTTGCAGAAGATTTTTCGTGTTTTTTTTTTTTTGAATTTTAGCAATTTGCATCTTAAACTGCTGTACTTTTTAGCTTTCCACGTTTTGTCAATCCTATAAAATGATTCCTAATAAAGTAAACGCGTCTAAGGATACGTCAGCAAATGCAAAAAATATTATTTGTTTTCGGTAACCAAGCTTTATGATTTTATAAAACTCTTGCAAAGTAAAAAGTTTCCATCAAGTTTCCGCATATAAATTCTTTGACTAACCTTATAAAGTCAACTGCGAACCTAACATATGGATAAACCATTTTTCAGGCCGGTTTGGTACACCGATGTTAAAGTCAGATGATGGAGAAGGCGTTTGTTATTTTTTAGAGGAGAAATAATATATATATAAAATATATATATATATATATATATATATATATATATATATATATATATATATATATATATATATATATTATATATATATATATATATATATATATATATATATATATATATATATATATATATATATATATATATATATATATATATATATATATATATATTTTATATTAATAATTCAAGTAAATTAAGCATTTTTTTGTGGTAAAAGTAAGAAGGAAGACCACGTACTTAATAGATTTAGGAAAGAGGCCTTACGTATATTAAGATTGAGATTAGCCACTTAGAAACACAATGGTCTTCTTCAGGAGAACAAACTCTCCGTATAGTAAATTAATTTGCCATTAAAGAAATATAATTGTGTATAACATGATAAATGAGATACTTTAAGTACTTAATAACAAAACGAATAGAAAATACCATAACAAAATAAAAAGTAAAAAAAATATAACACTGAGAGTAAAAATTATTTAAATAAATAAAATTGGAATAAAAAGTTTTAACGTTGCTTAAAAATATACTATCATTGGTGCAAACTAAATAATTACCAACTATTTATACATATTTATACATTTTGTAAGTTCAAAAAGCTTTTTCTAAACTCATAAAAAATTTATTATTAAAAACGTTTTCACTTGCGCCTAATCATATTCTCGTTAGTACGTCTACTTACTTTAACTACTTTGAGTAAAAGTTTCATCGACAAACAGTGTAGTTAGATATAATTACATATCGAATTCCCTACCCTAAAATTAATTAATCTCAATACAAAAACTTAAAGCAATAAATTTAATATTCAACGTATACCTAAAATAATATATTATTAGAATAGTATTAAATTGTATGTGCTGACATCGAAATCAATAGTAGAAATAATGGCATGATACATTCTTGACTTGATTAAAATTGTTTGCATGACAACTCATATGAATTAAAAACGATAACTGAGTAGGTTTACAACTAACACGCTTTTACAGTTTTGTATTTATAGCCTAGATAAATATTATTGTTATTAAAAAAAGTGTTTAAAGTTGTACTTTTCCGTACGAAGCCATGTTTGACTGAAAGAAGCAAAGCGTAGTTGTCACCAGGTGAGAGAAACACTAAATTCCACCTAGCAATGCTAGCAGTAGATTTGTTTATTAATATTTTTTCTAAAACAGTCTACAAACGTTTAAAAACCTAAATAAAAACGTGCCGTAAATATTTTAAGTAGGGTAGGTAGGTAGGTAGGAAAACCCTTCCATCGCGACCGATCAGTCTATTGTGGCTCACACCCTTTTATATTTCTCCCACCAGGTCCAAACTTCTAATAAATCTGATGATCCTGTTGGGAGAGATCTTTCACCTCCCCGGCAACAAGGTGTCATTGCCGAGGATAGCGAATCTTAGTCGTGCCATTGCTGGGCACGAACACAGATGTGTTTGCGATTTCTTGTGGGGATGGGTATTTTAAATCTGTAGTGGTCCCGTGTACAGTCCCACTGAGTTTTAGGTGTACCCTTGATTGCTCCAGTAGTTTGACAGTACATTGTTGGTTCGGTGGGCTTATGAAGGCCTTCGAGGCTGAGACCCAAGTCCTGCCAGTACCGAATATTTTCTCTTTGTGTCCAAGCTGATATGAACTGCTTGGCCGTTCCAAAAGATATACCGATGACCGTTCCTGCCCTGTTAAATTTTTTTTCCGCCCCTTTTGGCAAGGAAGTCTGCGGATTTATTACCCTCTAGGCCGGTGTGTCCAGGACCACAGTAGTGCAACCTTTTGTTTTGACCCAGATTGGTCAGCGCATCCTTGCAATTCCAGATGGTTTTCGAATTGCCGGCTGGATTCAAGAGTTTAAGAGCTGTTTACTATGGAGAATATTTTAACTGTTTCGTGGCAGTGCCGATCAACCAGCGATCTAGCACACATCTCAATAGCAAATACCTCCGCTTGAAATATGGTTGGAGAGTGTCCAGGCTAAAAGGAAAATGGCCCCCGGCCTCTGTCCATTCCAGCTCCAACACCGTCCTTGGTTTTGGAGCCATGGTGTCCCAACAGATGCAGCCCGGACAGGCGGTCTTTTTGGACCCAGCCTCCTTTGTGGGTGACACACGTGGGCCGGTTGAATTGGTTGGGGTGGCAATGTCAAGGGATTCCCAGTCTGTCACAGGTCAGGACATTCCTGGGAGACTTTTCCTCCATATGAACGCCTGCGGTTTGTTACTGCCGTTAAAGAGGTTTGCCCACCTTGCCTCCTTTCCCAAGTAAATATGCAAAGGAGGCAGTCCAGGGGGCTTCCCCGGGCCCTTGGGTCGACCCCCGCGCCCGTGTTTATTAGGCAGGCCTGTCTCTGTAGGCTAGAAGCTTTTTGGGGCGCCGCGCCCCCTTGCGCCACATGCCCGGATTTTTTTGAAATATTTAAAGAAAAGAAAATATTATTTGCAGGCAGTAGGATCTTCAGTGTAGATCAGAGGTCCCCATACTTTTTTATCCCGTGGACCCCTCACCATGTTTTATAATTTTGAGTAAGAGGTTTTGACAGCTTAATTTTATTAACCAAGACTGTTGCATCTCTAAAAAAATGGTTTTATTGGAAATCAAAGGGCTTTTTTTAAAATTTGGTGTTTGACCGGTCAGGTCTATAAAATTAAAAACCTTACTAACTTGATGCTATTAAAATATATAACGGGGGAATAAAGAAAAAAATTCTAAAAAAATATACATACTCTTTCTATAAAACTAATTTATTTTAATACTTATTTTCCAATCCCCCAATTATTTCTAAAGTCCTAAAAAATACTAAGGCAAAAAAATATAACAATTGGGGTGTAAAATGGTAAATCAGGACCATGGGAAAGGGGATATTGGAAACGTATAAATTTATTTATTATAATTGATGGCCTTATTTCTTTGTGGAAGCAAAAAAAAATTTTAAATATCTAATTATTTACATAATTGAGATTTATATTCCAAAAGATGGTGTACAAGTTAAAAATTTCCGGGGTAAGCTTCAAGACACCGTATAACACTTAATAGTATATTACATACCGAGAGTGGTAAGCCCCACACAGATTTCGAAAATTACGGACGAGCGTGAGCGGGTACCGTAATTCAAAAAGAGTGTGTAATGGCTTACCTCGAGTTGGTACTATACTTTTCTACGACTTTATGTTTAGTTTTTATAAATAAGCAAAAGATTATGTAAACTTTAAGTAACAATACAAATAATAATACAAACATTTGCGTTGTCAAGGCGATGCTATTTGTTTCATAGCCAGCTTTACGTAAAATCTATTGAAAGTTTGCAAGATTTTGGGGCTCGCGGCTAATGCGATTGTCGTTTTTTCGTAAATATATATATATATATATATATATATATATATATATATATATATATATATATATATATATATATATATATATATATATATATATATATATATATATATATATATATATATATATATATATATATATTCGTAACCCTTACGCACAATTTGGCTTCTTTCAGTATAGTGTTTTTAATTAGAGATTTACTGATAAAGTAGACGGTGTGTAATTAGGTTCTTACTAATATAGAATTTGAAAAATAAGTTTATGTTTGGTCTCAAAGTATATTGTTATGGCTTTTTACGGACCATACCCCCCATAAACCTCTAACGATTTTATTACCTATTGTTGTTGGGTAAACCCATTTGTTCATAAGGGCAGGGGTGGGCCGGCATTTTTTTGAGTATTAAGCATTAGGCATATAAATACGAAAATAGACAAAAGACAAGTAGTAATGGAATCGTACAGATTACCCCCCAAATTTTGTTACCTTCGAAATTAAAGATATAGGTTAGAAAACATATCCCTAAAATTTTCCTTGATGAAACATGGTTGATAAAACGACACAGTATCCAAAAGGGTGGGTTGATTCCAGTCAAAACTTAGACGGAAGCACCTTCAAATAAAAAAGGGAAAAAGCATTACCATAATACACGCTGGTTCAAAAGACGGATTTGTCCCAAACTGCTTTCTGTTGTCTGCAAAGAATATTAAGGATTCTAGCTTGAATTATTATGAGGGTACAAAATGCAGAACTTTTTTAAAACTGGTTTAAAATTATCTTTTAAAAAATATTCCAAACAACAGTGTTATTGTCATGGATAACGCAAATCCCACAGCCGTCTGCTACACAAAGCACCAGCTTCATCAAGTTTGTTTGTTAGAAAATGATATTTATTTTGAATTCGGTTACAAAAAAACGCATCTTTTGGAAGTCCTAAATTCATATGCAATTAAAAAACAATATGTATGTGATAATTTGGCTGAACAGGCTGGGCATACCGTCTTACGGCTTCCTCCGTATCACTGTATGTTTAACCCCATAGAGCATTTGTGGAACCAAGTAAAATTAAAGATCAGAGCAGAAAATGTTACACCTACTTTAAGTCCCAGTGTTATAAATTTGATAAAAAATGTAATTACTAACATACCAGTTAAGAGCTGGAAAAATTCACTACAGCACATTATGAAAATTGAGGACTCTTACATTTCTATCCAAAACAACATAAATCCTATTGTAATTAATTTCAATGATGACTCTGATAGTGAAACAGAATTAGAATTAGATATTTAGATTAAAAATGTAATTATGTATAGATAATGCAGTTATAAATTTATTAAAATTTTGCATATATTTTATTTCTTAATGTAATTTTAAGATTATACTTACCTAAATAAACAATAAATTTTAAATCTTTATATTATTAAAGTCCGTCCCTAATGTTCTGTCCTTTAATACCTACCGATCCGCAGTTTTAAGGCAAGAGCTAACACGGTATACTTTGAGAAAGACTATACCAATAACTCCAGCCTGGTTGAACTAGGTCAATTTTTTAAAGTAATAGCGTAACTATACGTTCTAAATGCCTGTCTGCTGAAAACTATTAAAAATAATCCAAAAACTTCGGCCTTTACAATTTAATCCTTTGACATTCAAAAATGTAAATTATATTGGTCTGGTGAACATCTTAAATTATTCAACCAAATTTAAGCCAAAACCAAAATAAACCCAATACAAATTTTTGGTATCTCAAATAAAATTTAATAAATAGATGATAAAGTTACCATTCGTGCTGTCTTTAAAACACAAAACACTATTAGATTTGACATATCAAAAACAAAACCATACAAAATAAACAAAATTTAAAAAATGTTATTTATAAGATTCCTTGTAAATAATAAATTTTAATAGGTGAAACTTCCAGACTAGTAACTTAACACATAAAGAAGCATAAAATCTATATTAATGACATAAAGATCAACAAATCATAAATCTGTTAAAATAAATTTGATAAAAATCCCAAAACAAACTGAAATGCTTCTAGTACTTTTACAAAAATTGGGTTTGTTATCCCAAAATAAACTGCTCTTCTGGTACTTTAGCAAAAGCTGTTTGAAAAAATTTAGTAGCTAATTTTTTAAAGTTGGGTCTTTTTTGGTGCAAATCCAGAACACCGAATGTTGTGAGAAAATCCAGCGGTCAACAATTATAATGTTAAACTAGAAACTGTTACTTTTTTATAAGTTTCTGTCATTTTATACGATAAAGCAATTCCAATCTTAAATTCCAAGACTCTTCACTTATTTCCTGATAGTTTACTTGTCATTTGGAATATTAATTCTCTACAGAAAGTAGTCTGAAGGAATTTTTAGTTTAACACTTTTTAACCTTTCCACGAGTTATCGATCGCTATAGACTAAAGTTTTTTCTTTAATAAAATGTTTTAAAAAATTATTTTATTTTACTTTTAAAACATGTGTTTTAACGCTATACTTTAAGAACTCCAAGTAGAACATAAAAATAAAAAAGAATTAAAGATGTTGTTAATTGTCGGATAAAAAATTAGCTGGTAAAGCAGATCGAGCAACCAGAAAACCCATAAACCTAAAAATCATAGGATTATGTTCTTATGTTTTCTATTAAAATACTTACATGTTATTGCTTTAAAATTAAATTTACAATATATGTCTTAAACTTTTTTAACCATAAATATAACTTTTATTTAATAAAATGGTACTGGTATAATAAGAAAAGTATCTAGGTTTTCTGCGCACGCAAGTAAAGTTTGCAAACAGAGCTGTAGGCGAGGTTTGGATTCACTTAACGGCGCTAAAAACCATTACCGCACTAGGTATATAAAATACACTATTTTATCTACAGTCGTGGCATTTTAAATCCATTCCAAAAGTATTTAATTTTTTCATAAAAACTGTTTCAATGTCTTCAAAATCTGACAACAAAATGTAAACTACCGATTTTTTAAATTTAAAATGACAAGACCTTGCTGTAAAAACAACTTGTGTGAAAACAAAGTTGCCTTTTGAGGTTAAAATAGCTATAGCAAATGTATGTTTTTAAATGTCGCCTCTCTCAACTCAAAAGTAAAGTCAAACCGAATACGAATTCAGTACGCGAAAGCTAAGAAAAATCGGAAATGTCCAAGTTAGTGGAAGCCGCCGAGAAAGAATATAATCTATTTGTGAAATGGTGCTCCTCCAAAAATATTTGCAAAGTCAACGAAGAATGAAGTTTTAATTGCATATTTTGAAATTCCATGCAGTCGTCAACATTAAAAACGTTAGTAAATTAAATATAAATTTAAAGTTTAAGCTTTGTTAGCTTTTGTGTCTTTATATTTTTATATTAATTTTGACATTTTAGTCGTATATTACTCTCAATAATAAATTGTTGCACTTACCAATCCGGATTTTCTAAAATTATAAAAAGACAAATACTGAGCAACAAAATGGAATTTTGCATTCACTGTTACTTTACCACAATAGTGCGACAAAGTATTAGTTACCGCACTAAAAATAGTGCGGTTGTAGATAAACAAATATAAAGTACTCTCAGTTTTATAAAGGGAATTTTTATTACTCTTAGCGGCCACAGAAAACTTTTGTCTTTTATTCCTAACTGAAATTATTATTTTCTGGTTTAATTTTTTCATTGCTTTTAAGAAAAAAAGGTTAAAATTAATCTAAAGCTAACAAAGCTAATATCCTCTAATAAACAGCAAATATCTAACAACAATGCGTATGTGAAAAACCGTGCAAAATTAATGTACAATTGTCAATCATGTGGCGTACAAATTGCTGCCTTTCAAATTCTGCATTACAGGTATGAGAATGCAATTTAACTGCACTTTGCTGAGTAAGAAAGGCCATTTAGGAAAAATGTTGAGCATGTTAAACTAAAATTGATTATAATTATTAATTTATATGAGGTGAAGAAATATTAAATTGCTTTGGTTCTTCTATATTATTGCAAAACTTGATTTATTTTATGTAAAAAAATTTAAAACACCTTAACAAGTATTGTTACTTCCTAAAAAATAAATATCATAATTAGGCTATAATATAGACACAATGCACTAGTGATGTAACGAATGTCATTTTTTGAACATTCCCGAATGCGAATGCAAATATCTACTACTGACATTCGCAAATGCGAATGCGAATATTTAGTTTTTGTTAAAATTTAGCGCCAAAAACAGATAAAAATTTTATAGAATTTGTTTTTGTTTCCATTGCAATATACAGTGTGTCCCAAATTGGGCCTACATGTATTGGTAACTCGGGAACCATTAGAGCTACAGTGTTGGTTAAATTAGGAAAGTTTTAGACAATTTAATTGCATAATTAAATCTGCTTTCAGATTTTATTTATCTTTTATGGTTTTTGAGATAATTAAGAAAAACCAAAATGGTGCATTTTTAACTTCTGCCTGTAGCTCGCAAAACAAAATTTTAAAAATAATAATTTTACAGTGGGGACCACCTTTAAGAAACTCCCGGTATATAAAACTCTTTTGAATCATCTTGCTTGTAGCAAGTGATATACGTATTTGTTTTTAAGACTTAATGAGTGATAACATATAAAATTGAACAAAACTTATATAAAATTATTTGATACATAACAAAGCAAACGACATTAGGCCGTAAATAAAAATCGACATTTTTAACAATTAAAGCTTCTTCCCAATTTCCAAAGTTGTTTTTAAAAAAGTATAATTTTGGGCAATATCTCAAAAAATAACGCTAATTTGGTACTACAGAAAATGAATGTTACTTTTACTTACTGCCGTTTAAAATTAAAAAATCTAAATTATCTACTTTAACCAGTTTTATGCCTTCTGGGATTTCAATAATGCTCATTTGAATAGTTTCAGAATATAAAATAGTACGTACTATCCCTGTTAACAATAAATGTTTTGCCAATATTTTAAATAAATTTAAAAACCAAATTAAAAAATTTTCCCAAAATTTTTTAAAAATTTTTTCCCTTTTCTTTTCCTTTAATTATCGGTAAAAAATTAAAAATTTTTTTTAAAAACCCTTTTTAAAAATTTTTGCTTTAAAAAGGTTTTTTTAAAAAATATGGAAAAAAAATTTTTGTTTTTCCCTTCATTTTTTTCCCAAACTTTTTTTTTTTTTCAAACCTTTTTTTTAAAAAAAAATTTTTTTGAACCCAAAATTCCACCCCTTTTGGTTTTTTTTTAACTTCCCTTTTTAAATTTTTTTTTTTTGAGGTTTTTTTTTTTTAAAATTTAGGAAAAATTTTTTTTTTTTTAAATCTTTCCAATTTTTTTTTTTTTTAAAATGGAAAAATTTTTTAAATTTTAAAAGAAACTTTTTAAAATTTTCTTTTTTTTAAAATTTAGTTTTTAAAAATTTAAAGGGAAAAATTTTTCTTTTTTTTCGTAATCAAATTTTTAAATTTTAAAATTTCCCTTTTTACATTTTAAAAAATTTTTTAAAAAAAATTTTTAATTTTTTTTTTCTTTTAAAAATTTTTGTTTTTAAAACTAATTTTTTCATTAATTGCCTTTTAAAATTTTTAAAAACCCCCCCTTTTTTTTTAAATTTGTTTTTTTAAATTTTTAAATTTTTAATTTAAAATTTTTAAAAAAAAAAAGGGGTTTAAAAAAATAAAATTTTAAAAAAATAATAAAATTTTCAAATTTTAAAAAAAAAAAAAAATTAAATTTAAAATTTTAAAAATAGGTTTTTTTTGAAAAAAAAAAAATTTTTAAAAAAATTTGGGAAAAAAGAAAAAAAATTTTTTTTCCCCCCTTTTAAAAATACCCAAAAATTGATTTAATAAAAAAATAATTTTTTTGGGAAAAAACAAAATTTTTAAAAAAATTTTTTGAAAAAAAAATTTTTTTTTTTAAAAATTTTTGGCCCTTTTTATTTTGGGGGGGGTTTTTTTTTTTAAAATTTTTTTGAAAAAATTTTTGAATTTTTTTTTTGGTTATTAATGTTTTTGTAAATTTTTAAAATACTTTTTTTAAAAAAAACTTTTTTTTTAAATTTTAAAAAAAAATTTAAAATTTTACATCCGGAAAATTATAAAGTTTAAAATTTTTTTCTTTCTTTTTATAAACCCCAAAATAAAAATTTACCTTGCTTTTAAAAAAATCTTTTTAAAATTTTTAAATTTTTTTCCCCAAATTTTTTTTTTAAACCAAAAACAAAGGAAAAAATCAAAGCCCTAAAAATAAAATTTTTTTTTTCCCCCCCTTTTCAAAAACGCCCGGGATTTTAATTCCCAAATTTAAAATTTTTAAAAAAAAAAAAATTTTTTTTAAATTTTTACTTTTAAGGGCAAAAAAATTTTTTAAAAATTTTCAAAAAGGGGGGGGGTTTTTTTAAAAAATTTTTTCCCTAAAAAAAAATTTTAAAAAGGAAACCCCCAAAAATTTTTTGGGATTTTTTTTTTCCCCCCTGTCAATTTTTTAAATTTTCCCTTTTTAAAAAAACCCTTTTATTTAAAAATTTAAAAATTTTATTTTCCTTTTTTAGTTTTTTCCCGTAAAAAAGGGGAAAAAATTTTACTAATTATTTTTTTCGGGTTTTAAAAATTTTTATTTGGAAAAAGAATTTAAAAAAAAAGTGGTTTTTTAAAAAAAAAAAAATTTTTTTTTAAAAAAGGGTTTTTATTTTAAAAATTGTAAAAAAAAAATTTTTTTTTTAAAAAAAAGGCAAAATTAAAAAATTTTTTTTTAAAGGGCCCAAATTTTAAATTTCCAATCAAAAAAAACAAAGTTTTTTGAAAATTTAATTGCTGATTTAAAAATTTTCAAAAAAAATTTTTCTTTGTCTTTTAAAAAAAAAGTTTTTTTTCCATTTTTTCCCCGGGTGGGGAAACGCGGGACTTGACGAGATCACTTGTCCCTTATTATTTTGGGGGGGCTGATTTGAAAATGGGGTTAGAATTTTGCAGCAAGGTCGGAACACCCCAAAAATTGCAAAAAACGCCCCTAAATATAGGGGGGTTTTTGGAAAAATTAACATTTCAAACTAAGCCATTTTATATTTTTTTAAACGCTGATTTCGAAAATCGGGGATGAGACTGGAAAATTTGGTTACTCCCCACATCAGAAACACCTTCCCAAGGGGTGGGCACTATATGATGGATGAAAAAAATAAATTTCGTTGAAAGTGTACAAGAACAGAATGAGCGGGAACTGAGAAGTATAGATTGATGTTATAATGTACGAAATAGATGGAATATAGAGAGGAAACCTGAACACGACCCATTCGCACCATCTGGAGTCCTAGTTCTTCCAAGCGGCATATTTAAACTAAAAGTAGTTTTAATTCATAGGAATATTGATTTTTTTTCGAAATTTTGTTTTGGAAATCACTTTAAATAAAATAAAAAAAAATACAAGATCGAAAGATCTTGATACTTTTTATTCAAAAATTAAAATTAATTGAATTTACTGACGGGTACTCGATGTGGGGGGTGTAACAAATTTTCCGTCTGCACTCCATTTTCGAAATCAGCGACCCAAAACATAAAGATGGTTTAGTTGGGAAAAACGTTTTTTTTCAAAACCACCCTTGGGAGGGGTGTTTCTGCATTGGGGTGTAAAAAATTTCCCAGTCTGCACCCCGATTTTTGAAATAAAAGGACCCAAAAAACATATAAGATGGCTTAGTTTGCGAAATGTAATTTTTTCAAACCCACCCCTATTTGGGGGGTTTTTTTGCATTTTGGGGTGTTCCGACCATTTCTGCAAGTTCTAACCACAATTTTCGTAATAAGCGCCCCAAAATACATAAGGGACAAGTGGTCTCGTCAAGTCCAGCGTTTCCCGACCTTTTACCGTAGTTTTCAATGGACTTTATTGATAGTTGCATTTTAAAGAAGGTAATTCTGGTAAAATTATTTTTGACTTTGGTTGAACTATAGTGATTGATAATAAAACGCAATACTGCCTAATATTAGTCTATATTTAGCACAAATAAATATAAAATTTTCTTAATAAAAATATTTACTTCCAGGCCAAAATTTAAAAAAAAAACTAAAATAAATGAACATATTTACTTACAAACAAATACAGCGTTAAAAGTCTAAATCATTTTAAACGATTTATTTCAATTGGTTTAGAAGCCGATTTAAAATAAAAATTTGGTTTAGCCTAATTTCCCACGCCCTGCTTGTTAAATGTTTCTCACTTGTTCGCATGCAAATTCACTATTAATTGCATGTTACTGGCAAAACAATTGTCCAGGCTAAACAGTGTAACGGACCACGTTAAGGAATTGTTTTATTTTAAAAAGTGACAGGTGTTGTGCATGTTTGTTCCTTATTTTCCGGTAACTATTTTAAAAGTTAAAAGCTGTTTTAAATCTCTAATACTTTTAATGTAAAAGTATATAATAAAGGGTGCTTTACAGCCTATCACTAAAAAATTCAAAGGGATGCTCCGAATAATACCAGAAGTCCGATGTTCTTTGAAAGTCTTTGGCGAAGCGAAGGTTTGGGTAAAGTAAACAGTAAATCTATTAACTCAAATATGACAGCTATGATACATAGGGATCGGACTGAAAAAAGAAAACAATAATAGTATATAATAAACCATAACGATAACTCAGATATGTAAATTTAAAAAAAAATATCGCTTTTGGAGCGGCCTCAGCCTTACAGCCCCTTCTGTATATGCTTAAAACAGTTAAAAAAATAGTTAAAACCGTAATAAAAATATATTTTCTAGCGCCTTAAAAAACTGGAAGTCTGTGTTTTGAAAAATAAAGTAAAAAATTTTTGTTAATAAAAAATCACGTACTCATAAAACTTTGGCTTCTAATTTATAGCCAAAGTTGTATGAGCTAAACTTTACCGAACGCTTTACTTCAAATGATAAATTCTTAATCATCCTGTTAATTTTTTAATTTTATCAGTTGCTTGTCTTTACAGTCAAATGTCAGAAATAATGGTTACATTCAAGCAAATAAAGTTCATCATTACTTAATTTACCAAGAAATCCTCTGGGCTAGATGGTATACCACCAGCAAACATCTTAAAGAGGTGCTTCTGATGCTGGACTTTTTCCAACTTGCCCCATTAAATTAATTATAACTAGGGCATTTTGTGGAAAGCTAAAACATCGCAAATCTGCAATCCAACCTCAAAACTGGATATAAAATTTTTGGTTCTAACTATAGACCCCTCTTTCTTCTCTTTCTATTTCCTCAATTATTAGCATTAAAAACAGTATTAACTCCATCACAAAAGATCAACAGCAGATCCTCTTTTATTTACACACAACATCAAAACTCTTGGACCCCACAGGTATTCTGTAATTTATTTCCTTTTTAAATAAAATAGTAAATGTTTTTTAAAGTATGTTTATTTGTGAAGTTATTTTTTACAATAACAATATTGTTAAAATGCCGCTGCAACTAACTCTTTCGCATTTTGGGGTGAGTTAATGCGATTGTGAACCGCTCTAAAGACAAAATCCCACATGTTTTCAATCGGATTCATATCCGGCGAGTTAGCTGGCCAGTCTAGTCGGCTGATATGTCCGTGTTCAAGTGCCTCATGAACCGTTCTTGCGCGATGTGGCTTGGCGTTGTCGTCCATGAAGATGAAATTCTCGCCCAAAATGTTGCGTAATGGATAAATAATGGGCCTGATGACACTTTCAATATAAACTTGACTTGTCATATTCTGAGGTATAGCAATTAATGGCGTTCGGCGATTGAACATGATTCCTCCCCAAAACATTACTGTCCCTGTGTCCCTCCTTCATAGGGAGCAACCTCTGAAGGAAAATTTAGTTTCCCTTGACGACCTGGCTCTCGCCAGACTCTTTGCCTGTTGTTATCACTCTGCAGTCCAATTCTGGTTTCATCTGTAAATAAGACCCATCGTCATTGCCGCAAAAGCCATTCCCTATGTTCTCGCGCCCAATGTAAGCGGACTGTAAAGGACGATATAATACGGCGAAACGTACCTTGAAAGTGAGCTCTTAGGGCTGGAGCTGAAGCAGTTCGATGTCTACGGGCATATTGAACCAAATATCGATCCTCCCGTTCATTTGTTATTCGAGGTCGACCACTACGTGGTCTTTTTTCAACTGTCCCAAATTCTTGGTACCTTTGAACTATTCGCACAATTGACGATTTTGGAATGTTTAACATCCTGTGTATATGATGATTGGAATGTCCAGCATCATACAGAGCAACAATTTTTGCCCTATCAAAATCATTAATTTCACGTCCTGCGGCATTATTTTGAAAGAATATTATGAAATTTACTTTGCTAAATTATCAGTAAAACTGATCAATATGTTTTAAAAATTTATAAAAAATCAAAAATACTTTATCTGTCAATATGTTTGATCTTGTTTATTTACCAAATACCTCATCTTTTTTGCCTAGCAACAAAAACGCAATAAACATACAGCAAATTATATACGGGGGGTCCAAGACTTTTGATGTTGTGTGTATTTTAAATAACTAAAACAGGTCTCTTTAATTATTTGGCATATTTTAGGCTATTACCCTTTATCCCTACGATCTTCCACCTAAATTTTGTGTCTGAATTTTTATACCATCTAACCATCTATCATAACATATATCTGTTATGATAGATGGTTACGCTTTTAGCTTTTACCAACTCATCGCTTAGGAACCCTACACTTTGGTATTAACAATCTTCTTTCTTCCAAGATTCCACTAACAGTTGTGCTTATGATACCCTTCTTCCTAGTATTTTTAAAGAGAACATTAATAGGAAAGTTTTTTCCAGTGATAAGATACGGTAAAAGAAGGAAATAACGGTTTAAGCTTATCTTGGATAAAGTAAGTATGCTCAATAAAAATCGATTTAATATATGTACGTACACGGAATGTTGCAAGCCTAAATATAAAACTAGTCTAGAAGGAATCGGCGCATGAGTACCGAAAACTATTCCACCTTAATTTTTTTTATACGATCCTCTTAAATTATCCTACTGATGTTATAAATGCATGTTGCCATGGCACCACCTGGTGCCATATTGTTTAAACCGAAATTGCTAAAACAATAGCAAGGATTTGTTGTTTTTTAACGGGACATTTTTTAAATATTTTTTCTATTGAAATACAAATAAAAAAGGTTTTATGACTCTTTACGATAAAGAATATAATTTTTGAAGATATGAATTTTAAAAGTTCGATAAATCTCAAAGTTGGGTACTTTTTGAACCATGAAAAATATATTTTAAATAAAAATTAAACATAAAAAATATATTTTTTTATTATTTTTATACAATAGTTAATAATGTCCTTAATTAAGATTTTAATTGTTTATTAAGCGCGCTCACAAGTATGCGTCCCTTACCTTTAAGTATCGCCGTCTCTCTGACTCATACGCTGAGTTAACCCCCCTGTGTCCTGAATCTTTATTTATCCTTTATTATAAAAACTAGTAACTTTATCAAAATTGTTAAATGGAGCAATGTTATTAACAATTTAATTATCCACAATTTGTGTTCATAAGTTTTTTTCCTGAAATCAATTTTACAAAAGTTATTGGAGCTTTATTTTAGTTGTAAGCGCGCCATATAAACAATCAAAAAACCTGTATAAACAATAAAAATTTTCCAAATCTCAATTAAGAATATTATTAACTATAGTATGAAAAATAAAAAAAAAATAGTTTTTATGTTTAATTTTTTTTAATATATATTTTTTATGGGTCAAAAGTACCCAAATTTGAAATTTTTCAAACTTTTAAAAATTCATATCTCCAAAAATATTAACTTTATCGTAATAAGATATGGTACCTTCTTTCTTTGTATTTTAATAAAGAATATAAGAAACAAATTTGTTCGGTTAAAAAATAACAATTTCTTGCAATTCCCCCTTGCGCGGGAGAAAGGAGATAAGTCGAAAAATGTGCATATTGAGATAACTTCGTTCTGGAGGTCCTTAGCCCTAAAACTATTTATGGGCGTTTTGAGATAAGTCAATTGTAGACTCCAAATTAGGTTTTTTTTTTTGCCAAAGGATTTAAGTAGTACTTTTTTTGTGCTTTACAATATAAGTCGACATATCTTTTATAACACCATAGGTATTTCAGTGTATTAGGATTTGTCTCAACCTATCTCCTTACGCACATAAATATATCCAGAGGTCTTACCAGTTAACTCCATATGCACTAACTTTATAAAAGATTTGGTGTGTAGCTGTGCCTTTTTTGTTTAAAAAGTAGTGTTAAAAGTTAAAATTAAATTAAAAATTGATTGATTTGAGTAAGATTAATACAAGGTGTTGTATTTTGTCATTGTGAAATACTTAAAATAGACGTTATTTAGCAATAAATACAATAGTAAAAAAGTGAGGTTATGGCGTACTCCAGCAGATCTGAATTTTTATCGAAACTAAGGGAAAATGCTACTGCTAATAAGACGAAAGAAACACCTGCTGATAAGTTAACTGGTATGTAACAATAAACATTATTTTTAAAATTAATTCAGTTTTTGCTTAGTGAGCTTATAGTATAAGTAACTTTTCTTTTAATTTTTAGAAAAGTATGGAATCAGTTCGGATTTAAATTTGGAAAGGTTTCAACTATTAGATCAGGTAAAACATCTCCCAAGTTTATATGAAGAGTCGGAATCAGGAAATATTACGGGGAAGACACATTTTTATTATGGAAAACAACACTTACATAAAACTGAAAAGATGTAAATTCTTCCGTTCTGGAAAAACATGAGGGTAAATATTTAATAATATTTAGAGTTTTTATCAAATTTTCTGGTAGGATATAGGGGCATATAGGTAAAACTTATTCCAAATTTTCTTTATGTCATTTGTAATAAAAAATTTTAAATTTTTTTGGATTAAAAGAAAAATTCTACGTTGGTAGGTGAAACTAGCATAACGGCTAATTTGGAGAATAACAATGGAGTGTTATTGATTATTGGTTGGGAAATGTACATTTTTACTCTTAAAATTTTTTTTAAAAACATTTCTTTATTTCAGATTCAACAGAACCAACGGTTTTTCTGATTCTTTTAGTGATTTTGAAGATCCATAGTGGATCCCGACTACGTTGGAGATAATTCAGATGAATACGATTCAGAAAATGAGCCCTAAGTAATATTAAAAAACAATTTGGAAAATACATCCCCCTAAGGGTGGTAGACCTACCTTTTTCCCTGATTTGATGAGCCATATTTAAAAAAAAAAAAAAGAAAAAAAAAAGGTGATAAAGGGTGATACCAGGGAATATAGAAAGAATAGGAAATATGTAAAAACTTTGGCAAAGAACAAAAACCCTTAAGGGAAAGATAAATAAGAGGGAAAGTCTGCAGGCCTTTAACAAAATTGAAAAAATTTACAAGTAAGATTTCAGCAGACATACAAAAGCAACTTTTTAAAGATTTTTGGGATTTAGGAGACTACGATAAAAGAGTAGCTTTTACATCAAGTTTGATTTCAATGAAGCAAAAAAGACAAAAAAAAATTCTTAAAAAAAAAGAGATTGCGCTTATACATACCATTTTTACGTAGGTGGTGATCGAGTAAAAGTGTGCAAAAAATGCTTTCAAAACACTTTGACTTATCAAACAAATTCATTGAATATGTGATTAAAAAAACACCCAGTATTTGGCAAAACGGAAGATGATCAAAGAGGGTTAAATGAACCAGTAAATAAAATAGAAAATGAAAGAATAGAATTAGTCAAATCACACATATTGTCCGTACCAACATACGAAAGCCACTATTGTAGAGAAAAGGAAAAAGATAAGCGTGTTTTGCCAGCACATTATACCTTAACAAGATTGTATGATGAATACAAACACTGGATAGTTAAACAAACACATAAAGAACCTGTCAGCAGAAAATTTTATGAAATCTGTTTTGAAAAAAAAAAAACATAAAAATAAAAAGATATAGTAAAGACACTTGCCAGAATTGTGATAAGGTGAACCGAATGCTACAAAATGAGAAAAATGCAGATGAAAAAAACAAACCAAAGAATACCTAACAAAGCATCAAGCCGCTGCAGAAATGCAAAATAATGCCAAAAGTCGCGATAAAGAAATAGGAAAAAATCGTAACGATCTTACTGTTTATAGTTTTGACCTCCAGCAATTCCCCCCAACACCGAATTTAACAACTTCGGTAGCATTTTTTTAAAAAACCCCTTTTGGCATATAATTTAACTATGCATGACTGTACCAACGATAGAAACCCCCCCGTTGCATGTGGTATGAAACCATATCAGGGAAGGGGGGGTAATCAAGTTGGATCATGTCTTTATAAAGAGCTAATAACTTTACCAGAAGTTATTAAAAAAGGAATTTTTGTACTCTGATACATGTGGCGGTCAAAACAAAAAACAGTCACATAGTTGCAATGTTTTTGAATTTGATTAAGAATTCAAAAATTGAAATAATAGAACATAAATTCTTAATCCCTGGGGCACTCGAATGGAGTGCGATAACGACCACCAGTTATTGAACGCAAGAAAAAAAAAAAAAAAACCCGATTGAGCATCCAAGAGATTGGTACCAGTTGGTGCGGATGTGTGGAAGCAAAACTCCATTTAAAGAAGAAAAAACATATAAAGTTTTTATGACTTTGTTTTAGTACTAAAAAGTCATTTTAAAAATAGAAACATAAACACAAAAAAAGTTTATTTGGCACAATGGCATTTTGGGTTCGCTATGGGGAAAGTAGTTGGGGTTTTGGGTTTTTAAATACAAAAACCCCTTAAAAAAAATGAACCTTTTAAAAAAAAGTCATTTTCAAAGCGTAACATATCTATTCCAGGAGATCTACCCATTTGCAAACACCCTAACCCAATTTCTGAAGAAAAAAAGAAGAATTTGATTGAGTTGCTACCGTATATTAATGAATTGTTTCATACATTTTATAAGAATTTGCCAACTGAAAAAGACTTAGCCGAAAAAATGACAGATTCCGAAGAATCGGAAAACGAAAAATCCAATTAAATTTAATAAATAGGTTAAAAAAGTTTAGTATTCTAGGAGATATTTGGTGCAAAGTGAGATAAGTTAAGTCCATTAAAAATCAAAATGCCCTTTGGGGTTTGGAGATAAAGTCTATTTTCAGCCTAGTTTTTATGTTTTCCAGAATTTTGTATGTTTTTCTATTACTTGAAACAATAAAAACTAAAAATTTTAGGGGTTTAATACTTTTTATTTGCGTTTTTTTTTTTGAAAAATGTATTTGAAAAGTGCACAAAACTTTAACTTGAGATTACTTAAAACAATAAATTTTCACTTATCTCCCCTTTTCCCGCAAGGGGGGGAAATTTTAAAACAATTTCGGTTTTAAAAAAAATGGCACCCCCGGGGGCGCCATGGCAACAGCCCCTTTTTATCATCAGTAGGGCCCCAATTTAAAGGGATCGTATAAAAGGTGGTGGAGGTTGAATAGTTTTCGGTATAGTCTGTCTCAAAGTATACCGTGTTAGCTCTTGTCTTCATTTATGGATTATATCTGCCGACAGCAATAAAACTGCGGATCGGTAGGTATTAAAGGACAGAACATTAGGGACGGACTTTAATAATATAAAAATTTATAATTTATTGTTTATTTAGGTGAGTAAAATTTTTAAAATTACATTAAGAAACTAAAAAGGGGAAAAAAGTTTTAACAAATTTATAACTGCATTTTTCTATACATAATTTACTTTTTTTAAGTAAATATTTAAATCTAATTCTATTTAACTATAAAATCATCATTGAGATTAATTACAATAGGATTTATGTTTCAAAAAACCCAGAATCTTGGACTTCCATTGTCTTTATTTGTTAATTTATGGATTTTTAGGATTTATGTTGTTTTGGATAGAAATGTAAAAGTCCTCAATTTTTATAATGTGCGTAATTTTTCCAGCTCTCAACTGGTATGTTAGAATTACATTTTTTATCAAATTTATAACACTGGGACTTAAAGTAGGTGTAACATTTTCGCTCTGACCTTTGATTTTACTCGGTTTCAAAATGTTTTATGGGGTTAAACATACAGTATGGGGAATGACCCAGCCTGTGCAGCCAAATTATCACATACTATTTTTTTTAATTGCATATGAATTTAGGATTTCCCAAAAGATGCTTTTTTTTGTCCCTGAATTCAGAAAAAATTCATTTTCTAACAAATATTCCGGGATTTCAGTTTTTGTTGATGAATCTTTTTTTGACATCCATGACAATAACACTGTTATTTGGAAAAATTTTTTAAAAGATAATTTGAAACCGGTTTTTAAAAAAGTTCTGCCTTGTATCCTTATGATAATCCAAGTAGAACCCTTAATATTCTTTGCAGACAACAGCAAGCAGTTTGGGACAAATCCGTTTCGAAGCAGCGTGTATTATGGTAATGCGTTTTCCATTTAAAGGTGCTTTCGACTACAGTTTTGACTGGAATAAACCCCCTTTGGATTTTGTCGTGTGTATCGAACTATGTTTCATCAAGGTAAATTATGGATCTATATTCTAACCTATATCTTTTAATTTCTTGAAGGTAATTAAATTCCAAGTGCGTAATCTGTGCGATTCCATTACTATTGTCTTTTGTCTATTTTGCGGTATTTAAATCCCATTTTACAAACAACTCTATGGGGTGGCACGGCTAATATTTATATTGGTTTCGTCTTCGTCTAGCTTCTTTTTCAGTTTATCCCAAAGGGAGGAATAACTGCCATAAAGACAATATATTTTCCTTCTTATTAGGTCCTGATCACTATTGTCTATACGGTGAGATTGAAAATCACTCGTTTTTTTTTTTTTTCAATTATTCGCTAATAATAATATCCCTTATCGATGATATTGGAGTTTTTGTAAGTAGATAGGTTTCTTTAAACTTCTTGTTTAATTAGACCCCTACTGATTAAAGTTTCATACACATTTTTCACAACCTGTTTTCATCCAATGACAAATGATTTCGACGCGACATAGTTATATTCTCGCAAAAAACTTTTCGAAAAGCCGTAAAAAAAATTTTTCAACACTGCCACTAAAATATTACCCAAATATTTATATGCCTAATGGTTAACACTCAAGAAATACCTGGCCTACCCTGCCCTTATGAACAAATGGGTTTAAAACAATAACAATAGGTAATAAAATCGTTAAAGGTTTATTGGGGTATGGTCCGTCAAAAGCCATAACGATATACTTTGGGACAGACTGTACTCATGCGCCGATTCCTCCTAGACTAAACGGAGATTAATTTGGTCCTTATGAGTATTGTATGTATCAAAATGGGTATTTATTATACATGAAGAAGTTCTACCTTTGTTAGGACAAGTTAGCTTATTTATTTACATACAAGAATTTAGTAATAAATATAGGTATAAAAATATTTTAAATAAAATATTGCGTTTGGACGCTCATTAAAAGTAATCCATTAGCCCTTTTTAAAGCACGGTAATGACTAAATTTTTGATTAAAGCAATACCATTATTAACCCTATAACAGTGGGAAAGCAATAAAATAAGCATAAAAATTTACGAGACTGTATTTTAAGTTTTAAAGTTATTTTATATTTTGTTATCGGGATTATGAATCAAATTATTTTTTACAAAAAAAAATATATCAAAAATATATCTCTCTGTCTGTTAACCATAACTCTAAGTCAAATTTTGAATTAATCTATTCAAAAGTAATCAAACGCTAACAGGATTACGATATCGTTGTTACCCGGTCAAAATTTGCTTTAGAAAATCATAAATCGACAATAAATATTTAAACGCATTTTAAATTTTTTAAACTATTTTTAAAATTATCTCTTTGTTCCATAGATTTATAACGCCCCAAATCTGAGGGGTTTAAAAGATAATGCACGCTAAGTAGCCCCAGGTATTCTACCCACACCCAAAATTTTTATTTTTGTTTTTAAGTTGCAAATCTGCATCAAGTCTGTAAGAATCTTTTTTAATACTTATTAAAATAAAAGCATTGTATGTGTGGGACGATCTATAGAAATTTCTGGAAAAAATTCTGTCTAGGTATACGCGTAGAGGAAGATTTACGGCGTTCAGATCTGCTTCCTTTCGGTCTGTAATTATGCATGTAACGGCAATTATTTAAATAGATTTTTCTTGAAACATCGTTTACAACATGATTTCCTGAAAATTATTGCGCGGGTAAGTGGGAGTATGTTATTTGTTAAAAAGTTTATGTTACGGCTGAACTGACGAATTGATAGGAATAAAGGTTTATAATTATAAAAGAAACAAATGTTCTTGTAAATACCAAAAACTACTATTTGGATTTTTGTTTCAAGTTTTGCTTGTTGGATGTTTGTAAAAAAAATAAAAATATATTTTAAAATAAAATTTAGGATGGTCAAAACGGTTTTAAACAAATGGATTTTTTTATTAATGATTAAAAAAAAAACTTTTTTTTACTTGCGTACGCAAATGAGTGCGCAAAGTTTAACTTTTTGCGTACGCATTTTCGTTCTGCATATTTTCCGTATTTATGGTCGATTTTTTTTAAAGAATTAATAACTTTGAATGAAA
>JAHBCN010010296.1:0-32213 GCA_019359885.1 Listronotus oregonensis | reverse complement strand
TTTTTTTAAATAAATTATAAAATTAAAAATTTTAAATATTAATAAATATTATCGTCAGCAAAAATATAATTATTATAATCTTCTTATATAGTTTTACCATAAATAAAAGCGACTATTTTCCTATTTGTCTTTAATATAAACTAAATAAAAATATTACATGCATTTTTTCGACGGCACTGACTGAAACTCCTTAAAAAATCCCATATTTATGCTATTTCCTAAAAACCGCGAAAAGAAGAAAAAACAATTCTATTTAAACAACTCCGAAATCCCTTTAAAAGTTTGAGTAACTCCCTCTGTACGGCTCCAAAAGATTTACATAAGGAATATGTAGAAAAAACATTTTTATTCAAAGTGGATATATACGATAAACTTAAGGATAGGCATAATAAAAAAAAGTTTTGTCCCTTATTTAAGGTAGTTTTTTTGTTTGCATAAGAAACGGATTTGTTCGAGATTTCGATTACCGAATTTAAAAGTTATAAAATGGAACGCAAAATAAGAAACAGATCCTTTATAAGATCACTTGATAATTGTTTAGAATTTTTGGCTATAAACAATCAAAAAATAGTGATTATATTGAACATTTTTATTATGTTTTATTTTCCGGCGCTTTTAGGATTTTTTAAGAAAAATCCAAAAAAAATTCGGTGTTAATTTTAATTTTGAAGATAAAAAAGGGTAAATTTTTCAAGTTTTTCGTTAATAAAAAGTACCCATTTAAGTTGAGCAATTTCTAGTTATTTGTTTTATATTTTATGTGTAAAGACAAATAATTAAAAAAAAAACCATATCAATTTTTGGATTTAAAAAATAACTAAAAAATATTAATCCAAAAATTAACTTTTTAATTTAATTTTTAATAATATTATTTTTGATAAATTTAAAATTAAAATTTTACATCGAAAATTATTGGTCATTTTATGATTTTATCAAGATATACACGACGAATAAATAAACCATTCAATGCTATATTTTGAACCCTAATGGACTTTGCTAACCGAGCGATGTCCATCGGAATTTTCGCGCTTCTTAACGAAAGTTAAACAGTGTTGCGCAGGCCACTATTGCGTATGAAAGATTAGAAAAAAAACCTTTTCCGGTTTTTCGCTATTTGTGTTCAATAATACAAGCGAAGAATGCAATGTCGCACGGTTTTTCGCTGGGGCAGGGTTACCGACTTAATTTTATTCGCATTTAGGAAGCATTGATATCTTCGAACTGATTCAAAACGCCCCATTTAAATGAACCATCTATTCGTAGTAGTATTATCTTTGGTTTTATATAAATTTTAAAAAATTCAAAAATAAATACTTTTAATTTTTTTTTCAAATATTTCTTTTTTTATTATCTTGGGACAGTCCACGAAGAATGATGCCTAAGTACTAACGTACTGTTGGTGTCTTAAGTGTGGTAAGAGGGAAGTTGTTCACGGGACTTAAATATTTTGAGATTGGGAGGAGGAAAAACCTCTGTGGGCAGCAGGTTCCATAGTCTTGATACTCTAGGGATGAAGGAACGAAGAAAGCGGGAAGTTCGGGGTCTCTCTAACTGAACTGTAAAAGGATGCATAAAAGTTGCACTACGTGTTGCTCTGTTGGGAGCTGCCAGAGAAGGAATTATACAGAGCAGAAGCCGTGAAAATACCTATAGAAGAGCGACAGATCCCTACAGCTCGACGGTGGGCAAGAAGAGGTGGCTTTTCTGTGAGCGTGGGATCATTAATAAGACGAGCGGCTCTTTTTTGAAGGGAGTCCGAATGCTAAGTATTGTAGGGGACGTCATTCCCCAGACATAACAAGAATATTCTAAAGAGGGTCTGATTTGGGATATATACAGAGTATACAGATTGGAAGAAGAGAAATACTTTCTGCTTGAAAGAGGAATCCAAGTTTTTTTTGAAGCTGCCGAGGCTATGGATGTAATGTGTTTGTGCCAGTTGAGGTTATTCTCAGAAGTAACACCGACAAGATTAAACGATTCTTTGTTCTGCAGAACTTGGCCGCTTATATGTAACGGATGAACATTGGCAGACTTTTTTCGCGACAGCGAACATTACTGTGTTTTCATTGCATTAAACTAAACAAGATTTTTGACGCCCCAATCCAAGATAAGTTTGAGGTGTTGTGAAAGAGATATCTGCATTGATCTGCGCTTGTTTTTCAAATCAGAATTACATGGTGGCTTCAGAAATTGAATACTAGAGTTGAGGGTACTATTGTCAGCAAAACTATGAATGGGATTGATTGTGGAAGAGAGAAGATCGTTAATGTGTAGAAGAAACTGCGTGGTGCCAGCACTGAGCCCTGGGGCACCCCAGCAATAATTTGGTAAAAGCTGGAAGAATGACCATCTACAGTAACTGATATACGTCGATTAGAAAGGAAACTGGAGAACCAAGAGCAAAGCCTAGGTTCTATTTTCAATAAGCGTTAAGAAAAAAATAGAGGTTTTAAAGAAACAAAATATTTTATAAAAATTTTAAGAAAAAACAAACAAAAAATGAAATTTTAAACCTTTAGCCAGTTCATTTAGGTGGCTGCAAATTTTGTGTAATATTTAAGCAAGAAATAAGAATTACATACTGCCAGCCATATTTCTAATTCTTAATTTAAATGAAATAAAGTTTTAAAACTTTGACAGGTTATATTATTTAATGTTATATTGAGAGAAGAAAAAAGTGCAAATACCAAGCATTAATAATTTTAATGACTAGATAAAAACCTAGTTGCCTATAGATCGTTAAAAAACAATTAAAAATAAATAAAGAATTAATACATTAAAAATAATATAATAAAAACAATATTACATATTAAAAAAATAATAATAAATAATAAAAATAAAAGTATAAAAGTCTCTTAAGTGTTATAAATTTTTGAAAAGCTCTCATTCGACCTAATTTAATGATTTAAAAACATACAGGGTCTTTCATAAGAAAAATCATGTGTTTGGTTCGTACCCAGTGGGGCCTTGGGGCAAATAGGTAACTGGGGCCTCATCCTTACTGTTTAAAATATAAATACTATAAAGGTGCCAAGCTACTTAATTTTAAACTCTTTATGGTCAGCTGTAGTGCAGTGTAATGCAACAGATAATATTTAAATAAAAATAACACAATTTGTAGCAAAGACTAAAAAAACAACCGGAATACCGTAAATGTCTATATTATGTAGCACTAAAAGTAAACCCTAACGTAACCTGGAAATACTTGCACATAGTTTGCCCAAATAAATAAATTACAATGTGATTAATTATGATTAAAATTCATTTTAATTATAGTAATTACTTGAAATAAAACTTAATCTATAAAATTCAGAGTGCTATGAGTTACGAGACTAGAAAAGAAAAATCGAGAGCGAAACTCTGCTTTGAGATGTTTTGTAGGGAAATAAAATTGCATTTTACCTTAAAATGTGTACTAAAGCATGTTTGGGATATATACTGTCATACTTATAATTAATAACGCGCTTATTAAAATAATGTTCTATTTTAAAACCCAATAATTTCCTAAGTATTATTTTAATGTTTCGACGATTTCATACTAAGTTATGTTATACCGGACATCCAATACTAAAGTACCGTGGATTTCTGAAATACAGAGTGGTAACTTTTTTCATCACTCTTTGTAGCTTAATTATTTCTTCTGATAAAAATAAAGCCAAAAACTCGTAAAAACAATCCTTAAAACCAAAATTCATTAAAACGAAACAAAAACTTTGCGGAAAACAAAGATTTCTCCCTCGACATTTGCGGCTTTTAGCGAAACACAAAAACGCTTTATAATGCCCTGCACTTTTTGTGTGCCTTATCTTTTTAATTAAACATAAATATCATTTTCAAAATGGAATTAAAACACTTTTATTACTGAGTTTCCTTGTTTCTTATCTAAAATGTTGAATGAACTTTCATAACAAGAAACCCTTTTAGTTGACTTGATATTTTAAAATTTACTTAAAGGTTATATAGATTGAATAAAATATATTTTATGTATCTCCATTGTCCTAATTTAATTAAAAGTCAACCTCTTAACCTTTCATTAGGTTTGCAATGGAGAAAGGACAAGACAATTGTCAGCTGTTCCTGGATATCAGGGCTCAGAACAACAATCATAATTATACCTTTGTGTATCGAAAATTAACCAATACACACTTTCGTACGTAAAGGGGGGGGTAGGGGCAATTACCTCCCCAGAAATGGGTTAAATATTTTAAGATGTGTGCAAATTATTTATCTACAATACGCTATAAAGTCAACGCTCCTTATTCACGCTTGTACTGTACAGAAAACTAAATATTAACAGGTTTAAAAAAAAACTGAAATCATTAATCTCCTTTATATTATTTTCCGGAAAAAAATTTTATTCCTTTTTCATTGGGACATGCAAATTATGAGAATTTATTACACCATCTTGGATGAAACCGGCTTCATCTGTAAACAAAACAGTACTGGCAAAATGGGAATTTTGCATAAATTGGTGCATAAAACAACTTGCATTATTAAATTTTGCAGGATATCAGCGGGCGACATGGTATGCACTTTTTTAAACGTGATACGGGTAAAGCAGTAAGTTCTGTAAGAGTTTAGGATCATCCCACTTTGTCGTATAAAACTGAGCCGATAGCTTTCTTTTACTAGTAGAATTCTTTTAGTAGATTCTTTTCCACCCCTAATCTCTGAAGATGGAATTGTCTCTACCTCCAAAGGAAAAGCCGAACTATTTGCCAAACAATTTGCTGCCAATTCTACGCTTGATCCTCCTATTAATCTTCCTCTTCCAACAGTTGTCCCTGTTTCTCACAAAATGTCCGATATAATTTTTAAAGTCAAACAGATCAAGCGTATTCTTTCTTCTCTTAATACTAAAAATCGTCTGGGCTGGATGGCATACCAGCAATCGTCTTAAAAAGTGTGCTCCCGAGCTTGCACCCATCTTAACTCGCCTCTTTCGAATCTCTTTCGACACGGGCATTTTCCCGAGAGTTGAAAGCTGCACGTGTGCAACCTGTCCCCAAAAAGGATCCAAAGTCTCCTTCTAACTATAGACCTATATCTCTTCTTTCAGTTGTTTGCAAGGTAATGGAAAAATTCATTAATTCCCAAATCTTAAAGTATCTGGAAAAACATAAGATCTTACATGATAGACAATATGGATTCCGTCACAGTAGATCCACAGCTGATCTTCTTTCCTTTGTCTCACACAACTGGAACAAGCCCCTTGAGTTTCTTGGTGAATCCCAGATCGTTGCTCTTGACATATCCAAAGCTTTCGATCAGGTCTGGCATGATGGGCTTCTTAACAAACTTCCTTCTTACGGTCTTCCACCTAAGCTTTGCTCTTGGCTTTCCAGTTTCCTTTCTAATCGACATAGATCAGTTAGTGTAGATGGTCATTCCTCCAGCTTCTACCAAATAAATGCTGGGGTGCCCCAGGGCTCAGTGCTGGCACCCACGCTGTTTCTTCTACACATTAAGGATCTTCTCTCTTCCACAATCAATCCCACTCATAGTTTTGTTGACGATAGTACCCTCCACTCTAGTATTCAATTTCTTAAGCCACCGTGTAATTCTGATTTCGAAAACAAGCGCAGGTCAATGCATATATCTCTTTCACAAGACCTCAAACTTATCTTGGATTGGGGCGCCAAAAATCGTGTTCAGTTTAATGCCTCAAAAACACAGTCATGTTTGCTGTCGCGAAAAAAGTCTGCGAATGCTCATCCCTTACATATGAGCGGCCAAGTTCTGCAGAACAAAGAGTCGTTTAATCATGTCGACGTTACTTTTGAGAATAACCTCAACTGGCACAAACACATTTCATCCATAGCTTCGGCAGCTTCAAAAAAGATTGGATTCCTCTTTCGAGCCAGAAAATATTTATCTTCTTCCAATCTGTACACTCTGTATGTATCCCAAATCAGACCATCTTTGGAATATTGTTCCCATGTCTGCGGAATGGCGTCCCCTACAACACTTAGCCTTCTGGGCTCCATTCAAAAAAAAGCTGTTCGTCTTATTAATGATCCAACGCTCACAGAAAGACTTCCTCTTCTTGCCCATCGTCGAGCTGTAGGGGATCTGTCGCTCTTCTATAGGTATTTTCATGGCTTCTGCTCAGAGGAATTGGCCAGTATTATTCCTTCTCTGGCAGCTCCCAACAGAGCAACACGTAGTGCAACTTTTATGCATCCTTTTACAGTTCAGTTAGAGAGGCCCCGAACTGCCCGCTTTCTTCGTTCCTTTATTCCTAGAGTGTCAAGACTATGGAACCTGCTGCCCGAAGAAGTTTTTCCTTCTCCTCCCAATCTCCAAAAATTTAAGTCCCGTGTGAACAAACTCCCTCTCACCACACTGAAGACACCCACGATACGTTAGTACTTAGGCATCAGCCTTCGTGAACTGTCCCAAGATAAAAAAAAAAAAAGAGGAATTCTTCTTAATATCATTGAGTATTTCCTCTTTTTTTTGCTCTTCTTTGAGGCCCTTTTTCCCCTCGACGCGACGTGGCGTATAACTTCCTTAAGTAGAGAGAAAAAGTTTAGCTATAACGTTTGATTTTTTTTCTTAAGTTAATATCTCTTTCTCTAATGCTACGATCAACTCTCTCAAAATTGAATACTGAATACTGCTCTGTTTATGGCGCTGCTGCAAGGCAGTTTGCCAGCTCTATGTGGTGGCGATCCTGGTGTGGTCTGGTCTGGCAGTACCATTCCAGGACCCCCAAGCAGGTGTCCTTGTCTATGGGCAATTATAATACTGTGAGTCTATCCATAAGTAATACTGAAAGCAGGCAGAAAGCTTCAAGCGTTAATATCCATGCAAATACAATAAAACTGATCGTGGTTAGTTTAAATTATACACAGGCATGTTGGTAACATAAAAAACGAAAGACAGACAAGGGGAGGCAATATGTGATCTGAAGGGAAAGGATTAGAAAGTTGAGCATTATAGTTTTATTCTATTATGATTAATGAAGTGCATGATGATTTTTATTGTGTTTTCATTTGGTTTTTCGAGTATTGACGATATTGATATGGGGGCTGAAAATTTTAGTTTTAAAAACTCTTCGTATGGGTTCCAACCTGGAATAACATTAATGGGGCATTCGAAAAAAATGTGGTTAATTGTTTCTACTTGTCCACAATCGCAAAGGGGATCATCTGTAATATTTAATTTAAATAGGTGCTCTTTGGTTAAGCAGTGTCCGGTTCTCATTCGTATTATTGTTGTTATGTGTCTTCGATCCATATTGGGTACCTTTGTGAACCACTTTTTGGTTGGGAATACAGATTGTACTTGTTGATATTTATACTTTTTTACTCTAATTATGTTTTTCCAATTATTGGTAAATTGGTGTGATAATTTTGCTTTTATAAGATTATAAACCTCAATAGCATCAACAGGCATTGATTTGGGGATTCTTAAAATTCTACCTATGTTGGCAAGTTTGTCAGCTTTTTTGTTACCAGGTATTTCAGAATGTCCGGATCCAGGCAAGCCTAACATTAAAACCATTCCCGTTAGCCAATAAAATAAGTCGTTTCGTTCTTAAGGTCCAAAAATCAGCTGTAGCCGAGTGGAGGTTACCACTAATCTTCTGAATTGCGCTTTTTGAATCAGAGAAATGATTGCATTCTTGATGGACTTTTTAATAATGACCCTTGTGGCTTCGTGAATGGCGATAATCTCGACTTACAGATTGACAAAAAATCTGGTAGTTTTGAGGAAAAATTGTAGTTTAATTGAGGAATGGTTATTCCATATCCAGTAGTATTTTGAGCTTTTGACGCATCTGTGAAAACGAAGGTATAATTTTGTCTAAATTTTTCGGTGGATAATAAGAATTTTCTTTGATTAGTAGATCGTCTTTCTGTATACCAAGGTTTATAATTTTAAGAGGGTATGTAGGATTTCCTCACCTACTTCATAACAGGAAAATTGGTGCCTTTATAAATTTCTCCAAATGCGGTAGGTAATATTGTAATGCCATTATTAAATAAGGGGTCTGGGAGTTTCTACGTAGTCCTGGACTATCATTTAGGTGTTTATGACCTTTGAAAAGCAGTTCAAGGAGTGGGTGATTTTCATGGTCGTGAGTTTGGCTAAAAACTTTGTGGCCAGCAGTTTTCTTCTTTGTTCTAGATCGACAGTCGATGCCTCAGCCAGTAGAGCTGCTCTGGGTGTAGATCTCATACATCCAAGCGATATTCTGAGCCCCTGGTAAAAAAGAACATTAAGTTGATTTAGTCCACTTTGGGAAACTGGGTTTATTAGTATGGATCCAAAGTCCAAATGTGATCTAACTAAGGCTTGAAAAATCATGAGCATCGTGCACTGATCTGCTCCCCACCAGACTCTACAAATAGCCTTTAAAACATTTAGGGCCTTTTTGGCCTTATTGGTAATGTAGTCGATATGTTTATCCCATTTAAGATGGTTTTGAAAAACAATTCCAAGGTATTTAACCTGTTGTTTGAATTCAATGGTTTGGTTATTGATTAGAATAGGAGGTGGGTTATTATATCTTCTGCCTCTAGTAAACCAGATTGCTTCGCATTTTTCTGGTGCCAGAGATAATTCAATCTCGTTTAGAGACTGCACAATTTTATTCAAAGATTCATTTATCTGGGTGGTCATAGCCTTCATGTTTGCCCTCGGACAAAGATCACCAAATCATCGGCATAGCCCATTAGTGTTACATTCCCAAAATCTATATTGAAAATATCCATTATATATATATTAAAAAGTATGGTACTCAAGGGTGACCCTTGGGGGAGACCCCTTGTATTAAGAACCGGGCCTAGAAAAGCTCCGTCATTCCCTCTAGTATATAACAGACGTAGTCTTAGAAACTGGTGGATGAGATTGTTTATTTCCACAGGAATTTTGTGTTTGTGTAACTTATCATAAAGCTATAAATATTTACATTATCATATGCTGATTTTATGTCTAGAAAGACGGCAATTACAGTCTCCGATGCGAGGAAAGCGTTGAAGATGAAAGAAGAAAGATATGCAACATTATCATATATCCCATGACCCTTGCGAAAACCATGCAAGTGATCGTTAAACAAATTATTGTGTTCTAAATACCAATCCAAGCGATTCTTGATCATAATCTCCAAAGTCTTTCCACCGCACGAGGACAGGACAATTGGCCTATAGCTCTTAGGCAGATGTGGGTCTTTGTTGGGTTTTAAAATATTTATAATGATGAATTTTTTCCAGTCACTTGGTATAGTATTACCCAAAAGAAAGTCATTATAGGAATTTAACAATAGCTGTTTGGCTCTGAAAGGTAGATTTTTAAGCATGAGATATGAAATATCATCCATACCCTGCTGACATTTTTTATCTTTCAAGGCTGCTTCCAGTTCGTGTATGGTAAAAAGTTTGATGTTGGTATTATCGTCCCGAGTGATCATTTGGAAGTTAGGATCTATGTCAATAACAGACATATTACTAAGTATGGCTTGTCTAATTTTATCATCAAGTGTGTAATTATATTTTGCACCAGAGTTAATGTTTGAGAATTTTTAATTTTGTTCCATACAAATGTAATGTTGGAGTTACAATTTAAATACCACAAAAATTTTAAATTTTTCACTCTTCTTTTTTCTGGATTTTTCCTTGTTGTTGCTATAGCTTTTTTAGCTTTGATATAGTTTTCGATGTTGGGGTTGTTGTTAAATTCGAAAAGTGCCTGTTTCCTTAATCTTACCCATCCAGAACATTCCTCGTCCCACCAGGGGTTACCAATTTTCGAGTTACCCACGATTCTGCTTGGCATAGCTTCATCAGCCGCCGAGCACATGATTTGTATGAGATTATCATATCCATATGATGGAGAATCATTAGACATTTGAATTAGTACCTTGTCATAGTAGGCCTCCCAATCGCGCGATGGAAGTTTCTCAAGTTGTATGAATTTGAAAAGACCCTCTTAAAGTGGTTGTCACCCCCAATACTGATATCAAGGCAAGGGGGAAGGTGGTCATATTTCCACAATCTTCTATGGTGAACCATGTTGATCTTGAGGACAGCCTTTCACTCACTAAGGCCAAATCCACCGCACTGGATTTGTGGCCTGGTCCCTGAAACAATGTATGTGATCCATCGTTCATAATTTACCAATTTCTCTATCTTGTACAAAGTCGGCTATAATTTTCCCAGAGGATTTCTGGGGCTTTCATCCCATATGGGGTGATGCCCATTTAAGTCTCCCATTATAACAATATCTTGGTTATCCAGACCCCTTATCATTTCTTCCAGTAATGTTCTATCCGTTATGGCGTTAGGACTAGCGTAAATGTTGGTTCTGCTCGGCAATCGTCGATTTGGAAATGTGGTGGGGACAGCTGAAGCGATTGCAGTACTCGCTGTGGTCAAATTATCGTTAAACCATGCTTGATTTAAAAGTCAACAATTAGATAAAAATATTAAAAATTGTGCATAATAGTTGTTGTGTAGTTGAATACTGGCAGAAATAGTAACTTCAAATTTTATACATTTCCAACTGCAGGTTAAAAATTAGAAAAAAAAAGAAAAATGACAAAAGAAGTTAAATTCAAATTTCCCGCTTAGCCGAGCAACTATTGGATTTGACATAACAAGAAGAAAAATTTACTCGTTTCTTGCCGTGTACCGTTTGTTCCTGTCTTTTCCTAAAGTTTTTTGATGATTTGCGAGTTAAAAAAAAGGTTTGTTTTAATGGACTAAGTAATCAATGACTGTCTGCAGAACTGACTTTAGTGTCTGTGTAGTCTTCTAAGATTGCGAATAGATAAAATGGCTATAAAGCCTTCAAGTAAGTAATGTATTAGTGTTAAGTATATTGAAAAAGCCCTAAACTTGTAAGTTTGCCAGGTGATTTTTTACTTATCGGGCGAATTGCTGATTTTTGTCGGAGTCCGCTAGTTTTGGAGTTGTGACGCTCGACTAACATAACCTCAAAATTACATAATCATTCCTATAATCCTGCCGTTTTTTACCTAGAAGATTTAACCAGAAGTTATTCTAACATTTGTAATGTTATCCAACAGTCCTTTACAGTGCTGTTTGACTTTTCAATAGGGCTGAAGCGAGTGCACAGTTAACAACAGAAAAACCAAGGGTCTACTTAAAAGACATATATCAATGCCTTTCGGTAAGTTATTAACTCTCACTCTTTGACGTCGTGCTAAAATCACATTTAGCAAAACGACATCAGTATTTACCGGAGTGGGTATATAATGATGAAAAATAGGAAAACATTTCTACTGTCACGGTATGTACAAAATATGTAACTCCACGAAAAAAAAATATATTATATATATATATAATATATATATATATATATATATATATATATATATATATATATATATATATATATATATATATATATATATATATATTTACGAAAAATAAATTATTCTTCTTTTTCTTCTCGTAGCGTCACAACCCTTCGAGGGTCTTAGCTGCAACAACGACTCGTCTCCACCTATCCCTGTCCAATACAACCTCCTTCCAGTCTCGTACTTCCAAGACTTTTACATCTTTTCCGATATTGTCTTTCCATCTGACCCTGGTCTTCCTAAAGGTCTCTTTCCCACTGGGTTTTCCTCCCATATCCTCTATTGACCCGTTCTCTTATCTACTGTAGGCCCAAAGATTTTCCGCAACATTTTTCGTTCAAAGCGTCTTAGCACTAGTTCGTTCTGTTTCGTCATTGCCATGTTTCCGAACCGTACATAATAATTGGATTGATAACTGCCGAATATATCCGTATTTTCCCTGTTCCTAGATATCAGTCGGGACCTAAACAGCTCTTGTAAGGCGAAAAAATTTTTATTGTTCTTTAGTATTCTTGCTTTTATTTCGCTACTGATATCATTATCTGAGGTTATAACTGCCCTAGGTGTTGTAGGTGTCCATGGTTATGTTTTGTACTATTCTGTCCCTTCCTGCTCTCCGTCTGACATGCATATATTTGGTCTTGTCCTCGTTGATCGTGAGGCCTACCTTCTTGGTCTCCTTCTGTATCTTTATGAACATTTCTTTTGTTTTGATCGTACTGTTTCCTACCGTGTCAATGTCGTCGGCATATGCTAAGATCATTTTTGGGCCCTTATTTGTAAATATTTCCAGACCAATATTCGTTTCTTTGATAGCCATGTCCAGCACTATGTTAAAGAGCAATGGTGACAGACCATTGCCCTATTTTAGGCCATTGTTGATGGAGAATGTTTTAGTGTTGTTCTTTCCCATCCTGACTTTTTAATAAAAAAATTAATTAATTTTATAAATAATCTTGCACCCCTCCCATGGCTTTGAAGCACGATTTTACGCAGCCGTCAGATGTCGTTTTCATCGCGCACCATGACAATAAAAATAGGCATTTATTAGTTAATTTTTGTATAGACGTTTGAAAACTGTTGTCAATCATACAAACTTCACCTAAAATGCATTTTAATAGTATTGTTTAAATCAACTAACAAAGGCCCCAAAAAAATCCTTTTGAAACGAGATTGAATAAAGCTCACTAGCAACGCCGGTCTCTACATTAAAATATAACAAGATAGCGCATAACAACAACTTAAAAAATGACACACCATAAAACTTTTAATTGAAACCCATGTTTTTTATCCAGCGACACCCTTACACCACATATTGCCTTCTTAATTTCTCACCCATCATTTAGACCCTAACTTTTAAGAACATCATATTTTTTCACAGTCGAAGGAACAGGAATACATTTTTCTATTCATACAATTTTAATGACAGATTTTATGACTCGTAAATCCTGGAGTGTCATTTTTATTACCCAAAAACATTTTCGTTCCCCCGTGACAGATTTTTAAGAGGTTTACATTTGCACAAACCAAACAAAATGTAGATTTAAGACAAAGAAGACTGCTTTATGTTTTTGAAATGCAAATTTAATTTAAATACCTAATTTGTTTTGACAGTTTACTTGCATATTTTTTTCTTTTTGCAATTTTTGGTGCAAGCAATTTTATTTTAAAAGTAAAAGGTTTTTTTTTGTTCATAATTTTCGTCTTAAGCAAAAAGAATGTAGCTGGAGCTATTTGCAACTGTTCTGCTATTTAATATGATGTTTATTTTAAAGGTACCAACAATAAAATATTTTGAGAGTATATTAGCTTAACTTAAAAGAACACTGGTTAATATCACAGATGTAAATGCTACGATTTTTTCTTTACAATTTTGGCAAAACTGAAGAATCTAGGATGGCGGTGAAAACATATTCCATCGCTATTTACAAAACTAAATCGACTAAATATTTGTAAAAAATGTGACAAATAATAATAAAATGTTATAAATGCATTTTCATAGTTCTAAGTCCAGAAATTATGAATATGTTATATAAACTTTCATCCCACATTTTAAGCCCTTCGGGGAGTCATTAAAATTGTTGAAACATATCATCTTTAATGGTAATTAATAGCCTACATAACAATTTTGATACCTCTAAATTTATATATATATATATATATATATATATATATATATATATATATATATATATATAAAATTATATATATATATATATATATATATATATATATATATATATATATAAATTTAAAATTTAAACAAACCCAGTACGTCGGGCTTCTCTACAGCCTAAACAAAAAAAGTTAGGAGTTCCGTTCAAGTGCAGGTATCAGTTAGGAATAAAAGCGCATTTTACAAAATAATGTGGTATGTAAATTAAAAATTGTGGCAAACAAAATTCACTTTTTTTAAATGTAACATACTGTATTTTTTTGCATCTAGGGAAACCCTTCCTTAAGCATCTTTATTTATTCCTGAAATTTTCAACTTTAAAAATGATTAGTTTTGTAGCAATAAATTATTTTAAAAAAATAGTTGAATTTTCATACTCCCTAAACACATACCAGCACCATAAAAAAATTTTTTCAATTTGGATATATTCTTTTTGTAGAAGACTGTCGGATACTCTAACCCGGTTTTGTGGTTTAATCTTATACAGTGTTCAAAATTTAACTAATTTAAGAAAATCAATGCTATTTTCTCAATTTTTTAAAAAGACACACCCTGTATATTTATTATGCGTCAAATGTAGAATTATTACCCAAAATTTTTTGTTATACAAACCTACTAGTTATCTTTAACCGTTCTGGAAATATTTATAATAATTACTAATTTATTCGTCTGAAAACCGTTTTATTTGGAAAATACTGATAAAAACACCAAAATATTAATCATAAACTAAGATAAGTGTTCAAAATGCCTTCCGTTTTGCTCTAAACATAAATTGGCATCTCTCAAAAGATCCCGTTCACTTCCCCTTAATATTTGTGGGTTACTGTTGCAAAAGCATTCCTTATTCTTTGTTCCTTTTAATTGCAGTGGTGGGCGGATCTTTATAAACAATTTCCTTTATGTATCCCCCGAGTTTTGTTAAATCAGGAGATCTAGCTGCCCAATGGTGGTCCATTCCTGCCAATCGATTGCTGTCCAAAAGTTGCATTGGGATGGTCCCTTACATCGCGTGAAAAATGTGCTGGTGCCCCCTCTTGTTGAAACCACATCCTGCCTCTAACATGTGGGTTAATTTCTGCCAGTAATCTGGGTAACTCGTTTTGTAAAAAAATGTAAATACATTTGTCCATTAAGATGACCATTAAAAAAATAAGGGACCTACAATAGTAACCCCTACAATTCCAGCCCACACATTGATTGACCACCTGTGCTGGGAGTCTGTCTGACGCATAAAATGAGGATTTTCAGTAGAATAATAGTGGGAAATTATGTCTATTTAAAATCCATTTTATGAAAGTTGCTTCGTCTTAAAAAAAACGTAGTTAAAAAAAAAAGGATCCTCCTGTATTTTTTTTTCTTGCCCAGGTACAAAATTGCACCGATTTTGAAAATCCTCATTAGAAAGGGCTTAGTGTGGCTGGATATGATAGCCGTGGAAACGATTTTTTCAAAATTTTCTGGATCGATCTTTCACTCATATCTACTGCTTTTCCGATGTTTACCTGACTTATATGCGGATCCTCAATTACCGTCAACAATACGGCCAACTCATTTTCTTCATTGGTGACAGGCTTTATTCTTTCTTGCTTTTGATATCGACATTTCCGTCTCAACAAATCTTGCCAATAACTTCTGAAACTTTTTTCATCGGCGTCTTCTGTCAGGGATATCGAGCACATAATTTCTAGTAGCTAAAGCAGTTTCTTTCACTTTCTCCAAGTACAAAATCATGTCAACAAGCTCATCTTTTGCTATAATTCATTATTATTCTTATTATTGTTTTTGACACAAAAGCTTAATAAAAAATAATAGTCAAAATGTCACGTACTAGTTTTTAATAGGATCCGGCAAGTATGATATTGTTTCCATGGATATAGCGATTGTGCAGCATGTTTTACAAGGCGTGAATCAGTGAATATGTTTTTGCTTTTGCCTCATTTAAGAAATTGTTAATTTTAAAATTAGTATTACCTTTAAAATTCATGCTAGTTCAGAACCAGCAGGAAGGCATTTTGAACATTTACCTTAGTTTATAATTAATACTTTCGTGTGTTTATCAGTATTTTCCAAATAAAACGGTTTTCAGACAAATAAATTAGTAATTATTATAAATATTTCCCAGAACGGTTAAAGATAACTAGTATGTTGTATAACAAAAATGTTGGTATAATAATTCTACATTTAATGAATAATAAATATACAGGGTGTTCCATTTAAAAAAATTGAGAAAAATAGCATTGATTTTCTTAAATTAAAAAAAATAAATTTGAACACTCTGTATAAGATTAAACCACAAAAACCAGGTTAGAGCATCCAACAGTCTTCTACAATAAGAATCATATCGAATATTGACATAAAATTTGTATTTATGGTGCTGATATGTGTTTAAGTGGAGTCATGAAAATTAAATTATTTTTTAAATAATTTATTGCTACAAAACTAACCATTTAAAAGTTGAAATATTTTAGGAATAAATAAAGATGCTTAAGGAGGTTCCCTAGATTCAAAATATACAGTATGTTACATTTAAAAAAGTAATTTTGTTTGCCACAATTTTGGGCCACCCTGTACATACCACATTATTTTCCTAAAATGCGCTTTTTATTCTTAACTGATACCTGCACTTGAACGGAACTCTAACTTTTTAGTTTAGGCTGTAGAAGCTCGACGTACTGTTGCGGGACCCTGATATATATATATATATATATATATATATATATATATATATATATATATATATATATATATATATATATATATATATATATATATATATATAAAAAAACTATTTATTTAACCTTTTATATAGACAATCTATATACAAAGCTTTATTTTTGTTTAGTAAAATTTTTGGGTCTTTTATAGTTTTTGAAACAATAATGATTTTTTTAATTTAAATTTTTAATGCCACACAAAATTTTATAATATAATAAAAAAATTTAATTTTACAGGATTTTTTATTTTAGTTATATTACTTTTTTTAAACCTAATCCTAATCAAGTTATTAAAACACCAAATTTTGGGGATTTTTTTTATTGTTAAGCATATTTTTTTAATTTATATTTAGCTTGGTTTAAGACATAACAAACTGTGATATTTGAGATTTGAAGGTCTCTTCTGCCTTCTGCCTGTCTATTTCTGCCTTTTTAGGTTCAATTAATGACGTAATAGATTTACTTTGCAAAATTTTGCCTTCCTATATTCTTGCGAGAGTAGATAATGATTTTGGCAATTATTTTGTAAGATGTTTGCAATCTTCAAAATCAACCACAAGAAAAAAAACAAAAAGATTTTGACTTTTTGATTTGCTAAGCTCGTCACAAATATATTACAAACATAGACCAGACATGTGAAAATAAGGCACGTCTACTTGCTCTTCAGACCCCTAAAAGTAAAGCTTGGATAAACGCACTTCAATCTTCGTCCTTGGGAAATTTGTTAGATAACAAAACATTCCATACTTCCATCGCTCTCAGACTTGGTCTGCCTGTGTGTGGAGAGCACACCTGCGTTTGCGGCGAAAATGCTGATATTTATGGCCGACATGGGTTAAGCTGCAAAAAAGCTCAGGGCGTTCTTCTAGACACAGTCAGATAAATGACATTATCAAGAGAGCTCTGATTTCAGCTGAAAATCCTTCTGTGTTACAGCCTCTTAGAGTTTGCAGAAGCGATGGAAAACGTGTAGATAGAATGACCTTAATTCCCTGGAAATATGAAAAACAATTACTTTGGGACGCTACTTGCAGCCATACACTTGCAAAATCATATCTGGACAAAACTTCTAATTTAGTAGGTGCTCGTATTGCCGAGAATAAAAAACATCTAAAAAATAAAGAGCTTAAAGACCGTTTTATTTTCATTCGTTTTGCTGTTAAAACTTTTGGTCCTTTGGGTGATGAGGCTAAGGGTTTTATAAATGAAATTTGCAAAAAAAAATTCCATGCAAGAAATCTCAAGGTTTCATTATCCAAAGAATTGGTTAAGTTGTGCAACGAGGTAATACAGCATCGTTACTAGGTACAATCCAGGAAAACCTAGGACTTGATAAAGTTTTTAAATATCGATTTAGTTATTTAGTTAATTTTAGAATATTATTATTTGGTATTTATAACATTAAATAAATATTAAAATTTAATAAATGATTATTAAAAAAATTGTTTATAAAAACTTTAACACCCTGTATTTAGAAAGGAAGGCCTACGAACCCATATTTGTATAGACTTTTATGTTTATTTTTGAACCCTGACTACGTACCTGAAGTATTGACATTTCCTCATAAATCACCCTGTATATATTTTAAAAAATTAATAATTTGTTTACAAGCCTTAGGTAGTTGGTAAACCTTATTGTCAAAACAAGTTCCACCAATAAATTTTGAATTGTAAACAAGTTAAATAAAATTGCATGACAGAAAAATTGAAGCAATAAAATTTTACGCAAGGAAATTTTTAAACTGTAAAAACATCTTTACAGTTTAAAATTTTGACAACAAAGTGAACAAAGATTATCTAGTTTTATTTTAATTTTCCATAGCTTACTAACGCTTCGAATCTTCATCCATCAGCTTAGTAAATTGAATGCTATCTCTGCAAAGGTTCTTGTAACTGAAACATTAAAATATGTAATAAATTTCGGACCCCCGAAATCCGATATCTTCCGCGTTGATACACAAAAGATTTTTGCATAAAATTGCCGTTTTGGCTTTACCCTTTGGTAACGCCGAAGGTATAAATATACCCGGGAACGGGCCGCGAGTGACAATAAAATTACCATAAGACATAGGGAAAATCTACTTCGGTAAATTTATTAATCCAAAAGTTTTATAGTGCAAAATTTGACCAGTAAAGGCCTTAGGGCAGCTTATCTATATTAGTCCAATCATTATAGTTTTTTTTTGTAATTAATAGTAAAATATCTGACTGGATGACTTCCGGAATAACCTGTAGATTACTAAAATCAAAAAAAAACATTTTTTAGGTAATTTTTTTAAACAATAATTATTAAAAAAGGGCCTTTTTTCGTTTTTTTTTAATATAACAAAAAGTACTGGCTATATCACTTTACTCATATAAGACCGTTTGTAGAGAATTCAAAAACCTACAAAATGATTTTTGAAAAATCGCGATCCGACCATTTATTACCGAGAAAAGACAGAAAATCGCTTAAAACATACCTTTTTTCAAAAATTCGTATCTCCGTTAAGTTTCAATATTAAGGGAAGATTTTTTTGGGAAATAATAGTAAATAACATAGATATACTTTAAGCCGCCGAAAAATAAAAATTGTCGCATTCATGGTTTTTATTTAACCGCACTATAAACAAATTAGGCCCTTATTTTGCAAGTGCCGTGAATATTAGGCAAATGGTCCGATGCAAATTTTTAAAACGGCATTTTACACTTGAGATTAAAAGCTACAAATTGTATATCTCACATTATATGTAAGTTTGGAGAACAATGTTAAAAATGCTTGTGAACCTAGTGCTTCAAGCGAAAATTCGCCACCGAGACGTACTGACCGACCTCCTTCCGAACACTTGCCTCTTCTAAATACTGTATCTTTATAATGGTTTTAAATTTTAAAAAATTATTTTACTGTCATATTCTATATATATTAAGGAAACAATTTGAGCAAAAAAAAAAATAAAAATAGATTTTTTTTGAACCTATCAAACCAGAGAACCCCCTTAAGTACAAAAAGTTTCTAAGACAATAACGTTCTTATAGTAACAAATAGTAAAACCCTTTAAAATTTATAGAATTATCTTATGCTAGCATTTAAAGTATTATTTTTAAATGTATCTAAGCTAAACCTAAAATCTAGAAGCGTGATTATTTCAATTCATAAAAGAGGAGATTGTGATACACCTTTCAATTTTAGACTAATTAGTTTGTTACCAACTCTTTCTTAACTAATTAAGATAATTGTAAAAAGTAAAATAATGTCTTTTCCTTGTAAACATAAAATTTTAAATTTAATCAATTTGGATTCCAAAAAAATAAAAATACAGATGATGGTGATTTAGCAGCTGTTGTTTTTTGTGATTTTGCTAAAGCTTTTGACTTTGTAAATCAATCTTTTCTGTTTAAAAGACTTAAGATTTTTGGATTTCGAGGTGCCTTTTTAAATTGGTTCAAGTCATATTTTTCAAAAAGATCACAAATTGTACGTTTAAATAAGGTAGTGTCGGTTCATTTTATTTTTGATTTGAGACAAATCGGTTTAGAAAAGCCAAAATGCGCCATCTAAAATTTTAAATTTTGACCTAAGATTAATAATTTCCAAATTCTGACCTAACACCCTTTAAAACCCTTAAACCTGAATCTGAGGCAAATAGCAAAATTGACCATTTTTAATCTTTTTATTTTAAACTTTTAAATTTTTTCCTAAAGATTTGTAATTAACATCACATTAATTTTCAAAAAAAAAAATAAAAATTTTTTAAAAAATCTGCCTATTAAAATATTTAAATAAAAACACTAGAAAAAACAACATTTCAATAAAAAATTTTTTTATTAATGTCCCCAATATCACAATAAAAGCTAAACTGAGGAAACTGTTCTTTTTTTTAGCTAATTCCATGGCTTCTGCTTTCCCTTTTCAGTCAGTCTAGAGAAGCCCCGAACCTCCAACTAGAAATCAAAAATTAAAGTACTGTATTAATATTCTTCTTACCTTTAAAAACCCCTAGATAGTTTTCTTTGACTTTTGTGGCGGTTTGTGAGTTAAAAAGTAAGGTTTCAATTCTAATGGTTCTTTAAAAAATAAATAAATAATCACAATAAACTTAATGTAAATAAATAGAATACAAAACTGTCATATGTTCTATCATCTATCTATCTATTGTAGCATGGTGAGTTCCCTAGGGGCCCTGAGCACTGAGGCTTAAACCCCCTTTTGCTCTACACCAACCCTTAAGCATACACAGGTTCCGTCACCCTGTACTGTCCCTTACGTATGCATTCCTTTACACTGATATGGTGCTGTTTTGCTATTTGAGTCCCAATTTCACTAGTGATGCGAGTCCCGTTAGTGGAAGGAATCTTATGTCACTTAGGCCCACCCACATGGGACCTAGACATTTCCCTGATGTGCCCTAGTGCTGGCAATCTCTAAGTACATGTACGGCGTCCTCTCTTCCCTCTCCACACCATCTTGTACTTGTCTCGGGTTTTTCCATCTTGTTGAGATAGGTTGTTTCTACAATGCCCCCTCAGTATGCCTGTCAGGTTATTTAACCCCCTTGAAGTCCTTTATGTTCATGGTGGTCCTTCCATAGTTTTTCCCCAAAAAGCCTTTGATTGTCTGGTTTTTGTCTTTTCCAGTTATCATTGAACCGTTTGTCTATCCATGTTGCTATCTCTTAATCCGTGTGAAGATTCCACGGAACATTCAGGTTCATTGTCCCAGCTCCCAAATTGGGAGTTTGTCAGCCATTTCATTCCCGATCCGTCCAGGACCCATTGCAGGGTTACTCTGGCGGTTAGTTCATTAATTTTTCCCAACATCTATTTGTAGGCTCTTTTCCGTGCACGTATTTGTTAGCGCCCCGGGATTGTTCCCCACTATCAGTACATATAGTTATTTTTCCCCTGTATCTTCTATTAAGGCCCCCCTTTCCTCGAGCCATCTGTGTAGATAACTTTCCTTCGCACACCTGTCCCACAGCGTTTAGAGCCCAGTCATTCGCCGATGCCATGTCCACCTTGTGCATGAGGTCTAAGTGGATTCCCGGGAGGGATGCAATCTTGCCATCGAAAGAGCCACAGTTTTCACTTGGCTCATGATGTCACAGTCCCCCCCTTCGGCCCTCCACCGTCCTCCACACCCAGTCTTAATGCCTCTGCCCTTGCTGAGGCCTTAATCATTATATGGAGAGGGGGGACCCCCGAAAATGTCCAGCGTTTCCCGGGGTTGAGTAGTGGATGCTGTCCCAGTTACCCTCTCATTGACATTTTTTGTATGTATTTCAGCATTATCTGTGCCATCTTAAGTTCCGTGCGTTGCCATCAAATTACGGAGGCACAAAATTCCGTGGCATGATGACTGCTTCATATCCATTTAGACCTTAGAGAAAGTCCCCAGTCCCGTCCTATGACTCTTCAAAGGTACATAGCGATCCTGTTTCTTCGCTACCATTTCAAGATGTGCTCTCCAGTTCAGTTTGTCGTCTAGTATCACCCAAGATACTTGGCTATACTGGAGTATTCTATTTTCTCCCCACCGAACTTCACTTTCCAAGTCCGGTATGTTTTCTCCTTCTAGCAATAGCTCTGTTTTTGATGGATTGGCTGTCAGTCCGTTTTCCTGACACCATTTTGCCACCATTGCCAGCTATTTTTTCCATAATATCCACTATCGTGTTTGATTTTTATTTTTTGACCATAATGGCCACATCATCTGCAAAGGCTGTATATGTGTCCTCCTACTGATTTTCTCCTAGTCCATTCATGACCGGGCCCCCAAAGGAGTGGAGATAAGACGCCCCCTGAGGGCATCCTCTGCTGACTGTAGCCTCAGTTGTGGTATCTCCAACCCCGGGAAATGACATTCCTATCAGTTAGAAAACAGACGGATCCATCGTATGATAGTCTTGTCGATGCCATGCTTTCAAGTGCTCTATATATTGCCACGTCGTGGGATTATTAAATGCCCCTTCTATGTCTAGAAAGGCCACTAGAGCGTAGTTTTTGTGCTACAAAATGTTACACATATAACCAAAATAACAAATTATACTTCAATAAACGTAAATCAGCCTGGGGAGATAAATAAAGGTTTGCAATTTAAACCGTGCCGCCCGAGACTAAATTCAGCGCCCAATGCCAAGATAGGCAACTTCATATACTTAATGTACTCGTAATGAATCCAATTGGGGTTTTCATTTTGATTACACCGCGCGATTAAATTAATGATAAGGTGACAGCAGTCAAGTTTTTTAATAATTTGGCTGTTATTTCAACAATAAATACAGATGTTCGAATAAATTTTTAAAAAATCTGTAACTATGTAATGATTAATATATATATTTTAATATTTTATTTTAAACCTTAAAACTTTTAAACCTAAAGAGGAACCGCCACTGCTTTGTGGTTCATACCGAATTCTAATATTCGTTTATCCACTCTGAACTTTCTATACTTCAACTCCTGCTTAAGTTTAAGGGCCGGGTTTGGAAAAAGACTGTAAATCCCGAGATAATACTGGGTGAAACTAAAAACCATTTAATGTTTATAGGAGGACCGTCCAAATCATAAATTGGGTTTTTGGACAATAAAGCTGTTGATGCTTGAAATTATTAGGCTGATAAATAGGGATTATGGGGAAAATTATGGTGTATAAAAACCTTTTTATCTCATTTATTATTGCCAATCGGGGAGATTTTTCTGCTAAAATTAAGATTAGGTGAGGTTATGTTTAATTAATTTTGCAAGGTAGCCGCAACAGAATTTTTAAAGATTTTCTAGGTGCAGAGCTGTCGCAATTACTTTTAAAAAGTAATTCAATTATAATTACCAATTACTCTTTTAAATAGTAGTAAACTACGATTACCAATTACCTGCATGTTTGTTAAAAGTAATTCAATTATCAGTTAAAACTAAAAGAAATTGAATATTTTAGCAATTACTATATTAAAATTACCACATATTTTAAACACGATACATTAAACAAATAAAATATTTATACTAATATGCCTTATACGCGCACGTCTAATATGCCTTATACGCAATACTAAATCGGCGCGAAGGAGGCGTTCGCCGTATTCAAAGCTGCCCGCCGTATTTCCAGATGCTATTTCTGGCTGGCCAAAATTCCGGCAGTTTTTCCATAAAGAAACGTAATTAAATTTTTGGTAGTAATTTAATTATTTATTAGGTAATTAAATTAATTTCTAAGTAATTCAATTACTTTATAAATAATCGAATTACTTTCTAAGCAATTAAATTACTTGGGATTCCTAAAAACCAATTACGATTACTTTATCCTACTATTTGTTTATCCAAAGACAATTACCTTTTTCGTTAAGTAATTAAATTAAAGTAATCCAATTACTGAAAAGTAATTTAATACTATTTTTCAATTTTAATTCAATTATCGACAGCTTTGTCTAGGTGCACGGTAGCAAGCCAGGAAAACGTTTCGGCGTGACGCACGCAATGTGTGTATTACATGAAACTTTTCAGAATGTTCTCCCCCCTATCATAACTTTGTTGTGGTTATACATAAAGGTATGATATTTGGTATGTAAATTAGTATAAGTATTTTTATTACCTCCAAAAAAATCCAATCCAATAAAGCTTTGACGGCGATATAGATCTGCAAAATATTAGGGCTTTGATAGAAATATTAACAATGAGAGAAATATATAAAAACATAATGGAAATTTATTTAGTAGATTCCATGTTTTGGAACAAATTTGTATGTACAACGCACCACAGTTTAGTTAATATCAATGTCTTTCGTAAGATATAAAAACCCTACTTTCAACGCCGCGCTAAAATCACATTTAGCGCATCAACATCAGTAATTACCGGACAGGGTAGATAATGTTATTAATAATAGGAAAAATCCTATATCTTACCGAAAGACATTGATATATGTCTTATAAGTAGACTCTGCTAGTCCAGTAACTGAAGATCTGAAAATACCCAAAGCTGTAAATAAATCTGTACAGTTTTCATTTGTGGCGCAATTCTTAGGTCTCCGCGAATGCTTTCGAGCGAGAAAAAGTTTATCACGATTTCGACGTGGAAACTCGCCGAAAATGACACTCCCAAGTCCGAAAAATGAGTTTCCCGTGAATATCTGCCAAAACATGCAAATTAGAAAATTTTTATTTAAACAAATGAATAATTTTGAAATCTACAAAAATGGTCTCTACCATTTTTTTCAGTAACCAATATTATTCGCAAAAACGGCCGTCGAAAAACCCAAACATTCCCTCCTGGAGAATGATTGGGTTGTAGAGTCCGCGAGTCACTGGTGTAAGAATTTTCCGATTTTTAAAAAATTTTTGGGAATTTTTTTGGAAAAAAGAAACATTTAGAAATACACTCCAAGCTTTCAAATGATTTGTATTAAAAAGCATTTTAATAGATTTTTGATTCGCTTTTATTTTACAGATTTTCTAGAACTTCGGAAATGGCTTAAAAATGCAGATGGGCAAAACAATTTTTTTTATCAAAACGCAGGAAAGATGGTAAAGGAAATTTTCTAGAATCATTGAACACTTGCTTAGGTCTCATTATAAAGAAGAAATGTTAATAACAAACCATTTTTTCAAAAAATATCAACAAATTAATGGGATACTCTCAAAATATTGTGAAAAAAAACTTTAGCCGCTATTTTTAATATTCTAGAAAAATCAGAATGGACCCAAACTCATATGCAATGATAGGTACGGGTTTTCCCATTCCGATGAACTTTGAATGACAAAAAAATGTACATTATTTCCCGAGTAATGGAACAATTCTTCCGCCCGCTTTTAAGTGAATCTATGAAGATAGCGGCATTCTGGCGGTAGAGCGGAAGCTGAAATGAGGGGACATTATTGCCCGAGTAATGGAACAATTTGTCCGCCTGCATATAAGCAAAGATAATACTACTACAGATAAGATGAACCATTCAATGCTATATTTTTGATACCCCTAATGGACTTTGGCTAACACGAGCCGATGTCCATCGAGAGATTTTCGCGCTATCCTTGAACGAAAGTTAAACAGTGTTGCCGGCAGGCCTTTACTATTGGCGTGATGAAACGCGACTGGAACATAGACAATCCGTTTAGCCGCCCGCTTTCGCTACTTCGTGTTCCGAATAAGGAAAGCGACAAACATTGGCAATGTCGCATTTTTTTTTCGCCTGGGGGGTTACCGACTTAATTTTTTTCGCATTAACGAAAGCATTGATATCTCCGAACTGATTCAAAACGCCCCATTTAAATGAACCATCTATTCGTAGCAATATTATCTTTGATATAGGTGAATCCATGAAGATAGCGCCATTCTAGCGGACTTTTGGGTCTCCTTATCTCGAAAACTATCGATTTTTCAGAAAAAATATAAGAACCATTTTTGTAGATTACAAGGCGATCTATATTTTTTGTCTTAACAAAAAAATTTAAATTCGCATGGCGTCAAAAGTAAGGTTTTAATATCTTACCGAAATACATTGACACGTAGACTCTTGGTTTTTCGGTTATTAACTGTACACTCGATACAGCCCTATTGAGCAGTCCTGTAAGGCATGCAAAACGCGTCTAGGAAGAGAGTCACAGGAAACAATATATAAATTAGGATCTGCTTTTTAACTGTCTTTCAAACAAAGTTACAGGTAATTATTAATATTATTCTCTCTTTTAAATAATGTTTTACTTTGAATATTGTATTATTTGTTTGTTGTATGTATTGTTTATGGAAATAAAAATTTTAATAGGCAGAGTCCAGATAAAATTTGTAAATTTCCTTCTGCTGAAGCTAAATATCGACCGCACCACATTAAACCACACTGAACGCCTAAATTTGTTGGGATTACAAACACTTGAAGAGCGCAGAATTGTTTTTGAAAATTTGGCCAAAAAACCCTTTAATAATTAAAATCGATTGTGCAGACTTACTCGCCTTAATAAATTTCAAGGTTCCGTCTGCCCCACCAGACAATTACAAAGTTTTTCTGTGTTAGCCGAACTGATATAGGCAAAAATGAGGTGCTAAACCGCTTCATGACCTTTTTTAAATAGGTACTTACCCTGCAACATCGATTACTGTTGTACCCCTATGCATTTAAAAAGAAAATCGGCCAGTTCTTGCTCCCGCTTTTTTGCCTGCACAGGGTCTGTAGCTGATTTTTCGATCATAATGACGGGGTGATTGGGTCGACTGAATGTTCTTTATTGTTGTTCTATATACTTCTGTTGGTATACTAGAGTCCAGTGGCGGCTCCTCCTTAGGTTTGCAGGTTTGCGCAACCCCAAAAGGTTTAAAAAAAAATTTTAAAAATAAATATTTTAAATTTATTACATTGTTACAGATTTTTTAAAAATTTATTCGACATCTGTAAATTTTTTTAATGTTATCTCGAAATAACGGGCCAAATTATTAAAAACTTAACGCTGTCGCTAAAATATCATTAATTTAATCGCGCGTCGCGTCGCGTTGCATCCTGAAGCCGATGCCGATGCGATGGTTGCAATCAAAATGAAACCCCTTTGGATGCATTACGAGTAAGCGTAAGTATATGGAGGGGCCTAGCTTGGCATTGGGCGCTGAATTTAGTCTCATAAGTGGCATGCGGTTTGCAGTTCCACTGCAAACCTTTATTTATTTTTGGGCTGATTTACGATTTATTGAAGTATAATTTGTTATTTTGGTTATATGTGTAACATATGTAGCTACTTGTGATTTTTTATTACAGTTTTTGTATGTCTATTTATTTACATTAAGTTTATTGTGGTTATTTTTTTTATTTTTTTAAAGAACCATAGAATTGCAACCCCTTACTTTTTAACCCACGAGCCGCCACTGCTAGAGTCTGTATATGTATGTATTTTACTGTGCTTGTTATATTATTGTTTTAATACTATTTAGGCTTCTAGCCTGTGATGTACATGTGGAATAAATAAAATAAAAAAAATATTTTACTTTCAAATAATAAGGTGACTTCTCACTCACCCTGTAGTTGGTTACAATTAAATTATTGGTAACATTTCACATTAATTAAAGCGTACGCAGGTCAATTCTATTCATATGTCATTCGGGATATATAATTTAAATCAGTCCTGTTTTTAACGTATAATTTGTTGTGGATTATGCCATACAAAGTGGAAAATTAAAATAATTATTACAAAAGTTTCAACTAGTGGGGGTGCCGTGTGGAGAGTCATGGAATAAAACGTTTCCACCAACGGTAGATTTTACTTCACACTTCATTTTTATTTTTATCTTGGAAAGACTACAAAAGGTTTGTTCCAGCACGTCGAAAAACCATCACCGAACGATCACGCTCATGCGCAGTGATTAAAGTGCGTTCCAACAAAACGGGCGGTTATCCGACGACCCTTTTTTTGGTGTACCAAAAAAATTGGGATCGTTTAGTTACGGTTTCAGAACGTGTCTGATACATGGCCTAAATTAAAAACCGTTGGGGTTTACTTGCGCATTGGGAAAATTTTTGGGACTGGATTTATGATTTTTTAAAAGCTGTTTTAGGGTTTTTTTTTTAAAATTTATCTTATATTTTTTACTTTTTTAAAGGGGGATTATGCAGAAAAGTTAAAATTAATTTTAAATTAACAAAAATTAAGTTATTATAAATTAAAACATTTGTGTTAAAACATGCCAATCAGTTTAAAAATAACAATAAAATTTAGCATGTATTTGGGCAAATCACTTGTTTAATAGGTTTCGTGATTTTATTTTTTTGGGCAATTTCTGGCAGCTGTCCGGTAATTTGTTAACCCTTTAAAAAAATATTTGTCTAAAATATATACTTTTTGTTACATTTTTTAATAACGCATGGGAAAGACGAGTTTCTTTTTTGTATTTTATGATATTATTGTGTGAGTTTAAAAATTTTAAAAATGAAACGTTTATTTCATTTTATGATAAGGTTAAAACATTTAAAAGGAAAAAAGTTTAAAAATTGTTTATCTTTTTAACTTAACTTAATTTTAATTTTTGTGTATAATTAAAACCTTTTATTACATAATGTTATCTTTTCTGTAATTTAACTTATTTTAACTTAATTTTAATTTTTTCATAATCCTAACTTTATTTATCAATAAGGGGCAAAAGTGCTTTAGCATTTATTTCCTCGCTTGTTTTTTAAATTTTTCAAAAAAAATTAATTTTCATCTCCTAAGCACATCATTAAATTTAATTATCTTTAAAGATGAGTGATGATATTATGAGTGGGTATTTCTAACTTTGGGTTACAAAAATAAAAGGGGAGTAGAGTTATATTTTTTAAAAAAAAAAATTTAAAAACTTTTGATTTGACAGTCCCAAAAACGATCCGCAAAGCGATCCAACGTTTGTACTTTTTGTACCGTCACGAAAATATTTTAAGGCCGAGCAAGGTCTAAGGAAACAAAAAACCAGAAAAAAACGATTAAACGATAAGGATTTCTTTTTGGGAAAACAACCTAAAGACTTAAGCACAGATCAGTTATCATTTTGTTTTTATCTTGGGCCAGTCCACAAAGACTTAAGCACAGATTAGTTAATAGAAATCCGTGACTTAAGGACTGAGAACTAATGTACCGTAGTAAAGTAAGACGCAGTTTCTTAACACGTGACTTGAAGATTTGGAGATTTAAAGAGAAATAGAATAGTCCTTGGCAGCAGGGGACAGATTCTGTAAGTAAATTTTTTGACATTCCTTTTTTCTATCTCTTTCGAAACAATGACAAACTTATGAGTTACCTTTAAGGGCAACAAGGACCTGTGATCCTTATTTTGACATTCTCTTTCCTTATATTTTTAGAGAATTCCAGCTCAGGTTTTTCAATTTAGACACTATTGGGAAAATGAAATGAAGAAAGTGGAAATTTCGGGTTATTTCCAGAAGAACTGTAAAGGGATGCATACGAGTGACACCACATATTGCTTAACTAGAAAAAGAATTATATTGGCTTAATTTTCGCATCAGAACGGTGAAAATCACTATAAAATAACGGCAGATCTCCCACTGCTCATCGGTGGGTGAGAGAAGTTAGCTTTAATGTAAGGGTGGAATCATTATTAAGGCAAACGGCTTTTCTTTGGATAGAATCAAGAATGCTAAGAGTTGTAAAACGCCCTTTCCCAGATATAGGATCAGTATTCTTTATTATACATAGTGATTAGAAAAAGATAAATATTTTCTAGCTCAAATAAAGAATTTCCAGGTTTTTTGAAGCTGTTGTATCTATTGGCATAACGTAATTATGCCAATAGATGTTATTCTTGAAAGTAACACCCACAAGATTAAACGACTCTTCGTTTTGCAGAACTTGACCACTCATAAGTATTGGCAGACTTTTTTCGTGACAGCGTACATAAGTGCCTTACAGACTATAAATTGTATATCAATTTAGGAGGTTGTGAAGAAAATATTTGCATTAGCCTACAATTCTTTTATAAATAAGGTTTAGAAACTGGCCTAAATATTAGAGTAAAGAGTACTGTCGTTAAAAAAGCTATGGATATTTTTTTGTGAAAGAGGAAGCACCGTTGATATAAAGAAGAAATGTGTGGCAGTACTGAACCCTGGGGTAACCCAGCATTAATTTGGTGGAAGGTAGAATATTGACAATCAGGAAGCTGGAGAACTAAAAACAAGATTTATTTACCAGTATTAAACGGTAGTTTCATAAATACCGTTTAATATTTTCTTTTTTTGTGAAATATAAAAATGTATTAAAATTTTAAATATGTTTTTGTGAGACACCCTGTATAGTTATATTAAAATATCCTCTTTAAAAGTCCCTCAAGAATAACATATAAAAAAATTATGAAGAGGCAGGAATTGATGTTTGTTTGGGTTTATTTGGGTTTGAAAAATATTTATTTTATCATATTTACACTTTTCTATTCTTTTCTGCATTACTATATAAAGCGCGAAGGAAGTCCGCAGGGGTCAGTTTAGTTTTATCTTTCGAAGAGATAAGAAGTTGACAGACAATTAAAGGTTAAAGAGTTATCATAATTACGTTACGTTAAAGTGTTACCATAGAAACGTTTGTAAACCTGATATCCAATAAAAAAGTGTAAAACCAGGATCCGTGTTTTTATACGGGGTGTCACGGAACATTTGGTGTCAGAAGCGGAATGAGGACCTACAAGAAAGCGAAAGTGATTAAGAATATTTGAATGCCTGTTGAGACCAGACAGCAAACAGCAACTATGGAAAAATTAACTGCACTGATGAAGCAAATGATGGCCAGCCAAGAAGATCTGAGGAAAGAAATAAAGACCAGCCAAGAAGATCTAAAAAAAGAAATGAAGACCAGCCAAGATTCCATGATAGAAGACCTTAAGAAAAAATGAAGACCAGCCAAGATTTCATGAAAGAAGACCTAAAAGAAGAAATGAAGACCAACAAAGAATCCATGAAAGAAGACCTAAAAAGAGAAATGAAGGCCAATCAATAGAAAATAAAGAGAAATCAAGAAGAAACAAGACAACAGATCGAGAAAATTTAAAAAGACATTAAAAAAAGCCAAGAAAAAATGAAACAAGAGCTTGAAGAAAAGATGGTGAAAATTGTGTATGGATATGGCCTTAGCTTTCAATTTTTAAATGAGACAACCCATATATGATTTGCTTATTTAAAAAAAAAAGACTCAATGCGTAAATGGCACAGCTTGGCTTGCTTTTGCTATCTATATCTCCTTTTGTAAACTATACACTCTCTTTGTTACCCTCACCCTACTCGAAAAACAATTTCCATGCCTAAGGAATGATTGCTGCCGCAACTCCTAACATTCCTTATTGTATATTTTACCCCCATTTAATAGGTATTTTTATGGCGTTTGTTCTAAAGCAATAGCCAGAGAAGCCTTTAATCGAGCAACCCAAAGTGCAATTTTTATGCGCCTCCTTATGGTCCATGTCCATGATAAAAAAGCAAATAAAGTGAGAAGTTCATGAATGGTCCCATGAACTTCCCACTTTATTTGCTCCTTTAACCCTAGATAATATAATAGCTGTGAAATCTGCTGCCTGCTTTCCTACACACCTTAAAATTTTGAAGTCCCGCCTTGACTTAAGACAACAACGCCATATTAGTACTTAGTGGACTGTCCCAAGTTAAAAAAAAACTTTGTCTATATCATGTTTGCTCCGAGCTAAATTTTTAAAAACCACTGGTGAAAATACATTTCTTCCTGCAACGAGCTCTCCGTTGCAGGTTCAAAAAACTGCAACTGGGTCATGATCAACTACACTAGTTGTTATGTTCGGCTGAAAATAAGGATTAAAAAAAGATCCATCGACCGACAACCTTACATTACTTAGACATGGTATTGATTGATTTCGGCGAATTGTGTTCTTGTTGCCGTATCAAAAACTTGTTTTTATCAATCTGATCATATAATGTCTTTTTTTTTTAATTAATGGAAACCTCTTTCTGCAATTTTTATGTCTGAAATCCACATTTATCATTATCTAATGGTTTAGAACATTGCAATTTTTTTGTGTTGTGTTAGGCTAGTTTCGAAATAAGCAATTTTTAACCAAATTGCCATTTTAATTGCGTAAGCGTAAAAATTTAAATAAATCGTTAGATGGTTGGGAAAAATTTTTTTAAAATTTTTGCTACAAGTTGGGTTCTAATTTTATTATATTGCACTTTTTTGGTAGTTTACAGTCAACCAATCTAACCAAAAGATCTCAGGCTGCAAATATAACCCATATAATCTTTTTTTTTAGCTTAAATTAATATAGTATTGCTTAATTTAATACTAAAAAGAATTATTACCCATTAAAATTTACTATTAGACACTCTATAAACCATTATTTAATTATAGATTACCAAATTTATTGCGCGACTACTTGTAGTAATGTCGTAGTGCTTCTATAAGAGACCCATAAAAATGTAAGTCACCGTTAAATAATAGGGTATTTTCACTCAATTAATATTGATAATGTTGTGTGTAAAAATTAAAAGTAGAAACACAATTAAGCAAAACCTGCTAAATAACACGGAAAAATACAAATACTTTTCT
>JAHBCN010010295.1:0-32194 GCA_019359885.1 Listronotus oregonensis | reverse complement strand
TGGATATACATTTGCAACGCAGACAGTGCCAAAGCGGCAAATGGCTGAACTAAAATAATCGATTTTTAAACAGTCCTGAACCACCAAAAAAAATAGTTTTTTCTCGGTTAAAAAACTAGATACGATAATGATAGTTAGACTTTTGGTTTATAGAGGGCTCTAGTAATACTAGAGAAAAAAAAAGTTTAAAAAATAAAAATAGTTTGAGAGTTATTAAGGGAAAACAATCCCAGGCCCATATACAGGTTCAGGTTTGTAAAAGTGGTTCAGCTTTGTTATTAAGTTTTACTATCAAAGGTTCAGGATTGTATTTTTTTAAAATATATATATATATATATATATATATATATATATATATATATATATATATATATATATATATATATATATATATATATATATATATATATATATATATATAAAATATATATAATATATATATATATATATATATATATATATATATATATATATATATATATATATATATATATATATATATATATATATATATATATATATATATATATATATATATATATATATATATATATATATATATATATATATATATATATATATATATACAGGGTGCCCGGGAAAAGGTCATGTCATAAATGATAGGCCCAACAGGGAGGTCAAAAAATATATTAGTACTTCATATAAAATTTTTTTCTATTTTGCTTCGTTACCGAGTTATTAACCTTAAAATTTAAAAAAAAAAAAGATAATAAATTTTTCATAGCTGTTAAGCTTTTGTCAATGGTCACAACGACTTTTGGGAAAAAAATTTAAAAAAAGCTCATAGTAGTGCTTCTTTTCTTCTTTTTGTAAATTTTTGTTCTTTCCCCTTTGAATTATACAGGGTTGGATTTTTTTTTTTCGTTTATGGTATTTTTTTTTTGCATATTTAAAAAAAAATATATTTTGCTGTGATCGTCTAATTCCTTCATCATTTTTCTAAAAAAGGTATACTTTTATCTTAATCGATATCTTGCACCGTTGTGGAAAAATTAAATTTTTAAAAAAATAGTCAGCCATTGAACAGAAAAAAAAAAAAGTCCTTTTTTGCACCTGTATGCTTTTTTTTAAAGCTTAAAACTTTATTAAGAAAAATTTTTTGAGTTTAAACTAGAATTCATAAAACCCCTTCCTCCTTTTTCGGGTTTTTCAGGGGGGTGGAATATTTTTTCCGTGTTTATTTTTGAATATTTTAAAAAAATGATATTTTGCTGTGATTGTCGGATTCTCTCATCTTTTTTTTTTAAAAAAAACTATACTTTAAAAAAAAAGTACATTATATCGATGTAACGCACCGTTCCGTTGGGAAAAAAAATGAAAATTTAATGGGAACAAAAAAATTTTAAAAAAATTTAATAAAGACTTAAAAAAAAATTAAAACACGATAACAGCAAAAAACCCCAGATAACAAACAAAAAAAGGGAGATAAAATTAAAAAACAAGATAACAACAATAAAACAATGTAATAAAAAGAATTTGTTCAATATGGGCCCTTGAATTTAATACTTTTTCTGAAGTTTTTTAAGCATCTGGCTGTACTCTAAATAGCATTTGGGTCATTTTTAATGGAGTGGCGGACACAAGTATGCGGTAAAAAAGCTCGTTTCTGGTATTTACAGGCGTTTGATATACTAAACTTTTAAGATGGCCCCAAAGAAAGAAATCAATGGATTAAGACCGGGAGAGCGAGGGGCCATGGAAAAGGACCACCGCGCCGATCCATCGGTTAGGAAATCTATCTTTAAAAATTTCGTACAGCTCTCCAAAAAAATGGGGGGGTGCACCATCATGAAATTAACATATTTTTCCCCGTTTAAAAAGGGGCATCTTCCAATAAGGGTTTAAAAGATGTTCTTGAAAAAAAAGTTAGATATTTATCGGCATTTAAATTTCCATCAATGATGTAGGGTCCAATTAAAAAATTGCCGATTAGTCCAATCCATTACATTAATCATAAATCTAACTTGATCTTATTTGAAGAATAGCATGTGGTTTTCATCACTCCAAATATGATATTATGAGCATTAAAAATACCATCGGGGGGAAAAAAACTTCGTCACTAAAAAAAACTTTGCTTATGAACGTTGGGTCATTTCTTTGTTTTTTAAAAAAGCTGGGGGAAAAAACCCACGTGGAATATAATCAGCTTCAGACATAGCGTGAACTTTCTGAATATGATAAGGGTGAAGTAATTGTTCCTGCAAAATGTCATTTACTATAGTTTTAGTAATGTTAGATGCCGACGATAATTTTCGGATACTGGTACTTGGATTTTTCTTCTACCAACTGTGCATCAGTTCTTCTGCTTCGACAGTTCTTCTTTGTCTTGGTCGTCCGCCCCCCCCCGGGTTTGGTTTTAATGATCCTGAGAAAAAAACATTTAAAGGAAAAATTTTTAAAAGGTTTTACTCTTTTGGAAACCAGTTTCCCCAAACTTCTTAATCGTTCCAAAAATTTTCATCCGGAACCCTTCTATTTGGGGAAAACCATCAGCATAAAAAGAACAGCTTGTGCAGCATTACCTTCGGCAAGCCCTTAAAATTGATGCATATCTTATATTAAAATTGATAAAAAATCCCCAACGGTTATTTGATAATTAATTGAATAATAACGGTTATTAGTTAATTAATTAATTTTCAAAAATTAATTTCTAAAAAAACCCCTCAACGAAAACGGTTGGCCGTCATCATTGACACATGCACTTAAGCTTGCTAACTATTCGTGTTGACGAAACGAATCGGGAAATCGGGGGAAAAGAATCAACGAACAGTGGGAAGCGGGTTTTTTAAAAAATAACTAAAAAACAAATTTTATCTAAATAAACTTTTTTAACTCAAAATAAAAAATATGGTGGGCAGAAGTGACTTGTTTATTTTCTGTTCAATGGCTGACTATTTTTAATAAAATTTAATTTTTCCACAACGGTGCAAGGTATCGATTAACATAAAATATACCTTTTTTTAGAAAAATGATGAAGGGAAATTTGACGATAAAGCAAAATATCAATTTTTTTAAATATGCAAAAAAAACCATAAACGAAAAAAAATGTCCAACCCTTTTTAAAACAAAGGAAATGAACAAAAATTTACATAAAAAAAAAAAGAGCTTATTAAATTTTTCCCCAAAGTCGTTGTGACCATGACAACCGTTTAACAGCTATGAATTATATTATCTTTTTTTTTTAAATTTAAGGTTAATAACTCGGTAACGAAGCAAAATAGAAAAAAAAATTTTATGAAGTACTAATATTTTTTTGACCTCCACTGTATGTCCTATCATTTATGACATGACCTTTCCGGACACCCAAAAAAAAAAATATATATATATATATATATATATATATATATATATATATATATATATATATATATATATATATATATATATATATATATATATATATATATATATATATATATATATTTTTTTTTTTTGATAATAACTTTAAATACCACATGCTAAAATATTTTTTTTAAAATTTTTTAAAAAGTAAAATTGTTATTAAAGACATTTATGACTTTATATAAACCAAGAATTACTAATTATGACTTAAGTAGGTAATAGTACATTAACAATGTACAGCTTTTTTTTAAATCTTATTTACCGTGCTGCCACAACTCAGACATTAATTGCCAATTAATGATCTTAACTCCTAAGGCACTCGCTGGGCTCGCGTCCTAAATAATCTAAATCATTAATCGCCCTTATTAATACCCTTGTTGATTGACAATGACAATTTCACTCATTTATAAATAACCTCATTGTGAAATGTCAGAAATCGATATAATCGCTAAAAATAATATCATATTAGCCATGGTCAATACACCTGCTTTTTTAAAGGATTTTAGCTAAGTAGGCGTTGATAAAAAAATAATAATAATTTTTGTGAGTAATTATTTTTTACAAGACAAGGCAAAAACAAAACTACATTTTTTAATACTTACATTAAAATTTAAAAAAATTTAAAAAAAAATGCCGAAGTTAATTTTTAATTCAAATGTTAAAAATACATAAATGACATATTTACTTCATTTTTCTTAAAATATTCTCTATTTGTTTAATAAAAATATTATTATTTGCACCGTAATTTTTTCTCTTAAATCTGCTAAGTTTTCTGTTGGCGTAGTATACACTTTTTCATTTATATAAGCCCAGTTAAAAACTGTACAGGACCATTTGTCCCAATCCAGTTAACTCCATACGTATTTAAAAAAAAAATCAAGTATAAATTGAGCGTTGTGAGCTGTTGTTTAATCCTGTTAAAATATTACATTTCAAGCTTCGGCCAGAAAAAATATTAATTCTATTTTCAAAAACAACAAATATTGTTTCACATCTAGTGGTCCCAGCAAAAAAAAAGAGAGTCCTACAATTTCGGTTTTTAGAATGCTCAGCCAGACATTAACCCCTAAGTCTTCTTAAAAAGCTTCTTCTCCAAATAAATACAAATTTTCTTTGTAGCCTAGTATCTTGTATTGTTGCGGTTAAACATGCGTAAATTTATAGATCTCGATTCGTCTGAAAATACTAAAAGCTAATTTAAGCTATCATTATGCATATATTTTAATAAACCATCTACAGCAGGGGTGGACAACTTGATTAGACTCAATACACTGTGTACTAAAGAAACCCTGTGCGATCTACCGATTTTATACTTCTTAAAATTCTGAATGAAATAGTATAAAATTATGTAGGGAACAGTATAAAATCATGTAGTATTTTTTATTTTATTAAACATAAAATTAAAAATTATTCTTATTAATTACTTATTGTATTTATATAATGTAAACATTGCATCTTAGCATCTTCTTCTCGACTAGCAGGCTGGTTTGTAGTTGGAAATGGCCAACCTTAAAGAAACCAATGTTTAAGCGCCTGCCCAGAAAGAACAATGCTTACTTTTTGTTTGTTTTAAGTAGAAAAATGCTAATTCACATAAATATGTTAAACCACAAGACGAATGCCGTTGATCAACACATTTCTTCAAATTTGGATACTTTTCGTTGGATACCAGTGCCCAATAATCTAGACCAGAGGATAACCTTGTCACGGTTAGTTTTTATTCCTAGGTTTGTTTTTAATAATTTAGTTTGTTTACCTTAATGCAGGTCGGTTTTCATTTTTTTTGCAGTTTATTTTTGGCAAAAGGCTCCAAATTTGATTGTAATTGCTGGGTTACTTCTGTTTTTCTATCGTATTTGGTATCCTACCTTATGCTTTACGTTGCTTTTACCCCTCGTAGTATTGGGTACTAAAAAATTAACATTGTTATTTGGGCAGCATGGGTAGGCAACTCAAAATGCGTAACGATGTTGCCAATTCAGAGGCGAGAAAATTCCTAGAATTAGCAGCGATGCGCGTGCGCCCACTGGTACTCTTTGAGAAGGACGAAGGGCCATCGGCCATGTTTTACCATTTGCCACTTTCACGTCATTCTTCAAGCCGAGAACTAGGAGAATTTGCAGCTAACGGTATTCAAGCCATCTTTGTAGGATTTGTGCTGCAAATTTCCCAAAAATCTTTCCCGATTTGAGTTACCTTTGGTTTTGTGTGAATTTTGTTGGTTTGCGTTGCCTTTTTGGCTGTTTCGGGAAAGAAATCTGCATTGCAGGACTTGCAGTTCGACGCCGCAGGGATCACGTGTTAGTTGAAAATACCCCTTAACATCTTGGGGTTCTTCGGACGGGCCATTATTCTGCTGGGCCATTAATTTTTTTGTAAACAGTTTTCGCTTTGGTTCAGAGGGCCATCAATTTGGTAGAAGTTTTCTTGGGACGGGTCAGAGATAGTGACCATTTAACTGGTCAATGTGTTGTCTGTAGTTTTGGACACCATCCTCTTCACGGTGTAGTGGCTGGCACACACGCCATCACTTGAATCGACAAAACAGGCAACATTAAAATTAACTACTAACAATTTTTTATTTATACATTTTTCAATTAAGAATTTAGGACTCTACCATTGTAAATTTTTACCACATTGTTTTTAAATTATTTGCGGCCTTTCCTTTTATTTTAATTGTAATATTTTTTTTTTTTGGTGAATCTTAATGTCATTTAAATTATTGTTAATTAGATTAATTAATAAGCGGTATTCTTATATATTTTTAATTGTATATTTTTTTGTAGACTTATATTTAAAAATTTATTCTTTTCATTTAGTATAGAAAATTTAACAGTTATTAGCATTCACCATTTCCATATATTTGATTATATATTTTTTATATTTTTAAATTATTAAATATATAAATTTATATATTTTGTACCGTGCGCATTCACCATTTTATTTTGATTATTTTTTTTTGTAAACTTTAAATTACAAATTTATAATAAATTCAATTAACTAGTTGTTTTAAATATAGTGTTTTATTTGGCTCGCCTAGTGTCTCCTTTTTCTAATGTTAATATTGTTTAGTAAAGTTTTTCTTGTCTTTGAGTGGTAGTAAAGTTGAACGAGAGTTCCCAATTAAATCTTGGAAGGTCTCTGCTAGGCCTGGCACCAAAAGCAGTGGCGCCCTGTTTAACCCCCTACTCTCCGGCAAATGAGTTAGGCATTTTTGCACGCTCTCTCTGCTACTCACCTTCAGCTTTACTGTACTTTTGCTATTTAATTTTATTAATTTATTTAAGAAAAAAATTTAAAAAAAATATATTTTTTTTAAGTGCTGCCAACGGCCAAATAAAGTTGGAAAAGTGTTTTTAGGCTAAAACACTTGGGCTAAAGCAACTCGTGACAAGACTTTGCATAGAATTACCTGGGAGTATAAATTACAAAAATTTTAATTTAATATTAAATTATATTACACATATTATAAAAACAATTGCTTTGGAAATCTTTTCTGCCTTAAAACTGGATTTGAAAAAGGCATCAAAACTTACCGTGAGGACCAAACCAAAAAGGCACGTGACGAGTAAGAAGATGAAGAAGGAGAAGAAGAAAAAAAGTTTGAAAAAGATGTTTAGTATTTAAATTAAAAATTGAACACTAAGATGGATATTTCAATATTATCAAAAAGTACAATTTATTATTTAAATAAAGTATTATTTTAATAATTTTTTATTTTCACTTTCTTTATAACCTTTTTCCGCAGAGTCACTCCTGGGTAATTCTAATGCCAGAATTGAATTCGGCATCCCTGAAAACCCCCGAGTAACTGCTGATTTTCATAGGCGCTGCAATCCCCCCCCCCAATCACCCTCCTGGCACTTTCGCAGGGCGACCTCCGAGCGCCCTGGGTAATTCTAATGCCAGAATTGAATTCGGAATCTCCGAGTTTCCGGACGTTCTTATGATTATGCAATTACAAAATGCATTTATTGCACCAGAATGCATTTTTCGAAAAAATGTCTTAATCACTCCATATAGACTTTTTTGCCTGGGAGCTTTCCGAATATAATGCAGAAAACCGCATCTCGATATCTGCTGGCCTTAAAAATGTCTTTATTTCGGTGGATTTTGATCTAAATGCCTTGGAAAACTTATTCCAATAAATCAAATAAATTTTTTACCATTAAATTATTCAATTTGGCCGTGACCAGTTTCAAGAAGGAGAAATTTAAGAAAAGGTTGTGCATTTTTGAAGTTAGGTCCAAGTAGGGTGCTATAACTTAAAAACTAGAAGCTTTCGACAAATTTCGACTTCAGATTCGTAATCAGCGCCCCAAAAAACCCCTGTATACAAAATTTCAAAAAAATCGGCCGTGGGCTCGATAAGTAAAAAATTACCAAAAAAAATTTTTTTTTTATCATAAGAGATTTTATTTCAGATCTTGTTTCTACTTTCGTAATCCAGGAGTTGTAAAACCAAACTTTAGCGAAGTGTTGAAACCGTTTGCGAGAACGGCATGGTTTGCCACTATATATACAACAGCAACGGTATGTGTATGCATGGAAATTGCATACTTCGTCGAGAAAAGATTCGAACGTTCTAGAAATGCGGGATTTCTCAGATCGGTGTTTATTGTTATAGCGGTGTTTACTCAGCAAGGTAAGAATGAAAACAATTCATGCATTATTTTGAAAAAAAAAAACAACTTTTATTTTCTATGGGACTTAGAATAAAATAAATTATGGTTTAAAGAAAAACTTTTAAAAAATCAGACTTTTATAGCAAACCGTTGATTGAGTAGTGTTTTGGCGAAGATACAAAAGCTTATGGGAAGTAAAAAGACCGACAAATGTTTTAGTCGCTTCGAGCGCTAGCATCGACCATCTGTTTAGGAAAACATAAACTAAATAATGATTTATTGATTGAATGATTATTTAAAGAAATATAAAAAAGATTTCTGTAAAATTTTTATAAACCAACGCGTATGCCTCGTTAACGTAACCTACCATCGAAAAGCCGACGTTGTCAGATGTTGTGAAACTGAACCCCTTGTTCATTCTCATGAAATTCTTTTACTGGCAAAGACTATGGAACTAAAGATTCCATTGATTATCTAAAAAGATCAGAAGAAATTATGAGCAATGTCACAATGTTTATGCTTAAACATTTTAATGCAATTTTGATAAACATAAATGTGAATTTGGGATAAAAAGTACAATTGGGGAACAATCATTATTGAATATAAAGGCGTTTACGGTAATTGGTAAAATTCATGCAAGAATCACAAATTGTATATTGTTGATATTTTTATTAATATAAAAGTGTTTCAAACATTACGATGGAAAAATTGAAAGTTTAAAAAAACAAAAATTGGAGTAAAACCTACCATAGAAAAATTAATATTTTAATTTCTTAAATTACCACACATGCACGCGATTACTTTTTGAGATACAGGGTGTTTTGAGCTTTTAAAAACACCCATACCTTTATTTGTAACTTAAAAGAAAAAGCCCGTTTCGGATTTTGTTAACACATTCTTTTTATAAGATTTTTCTTGAAATAAGCACAGGAAAAAATAAAACGATTTTACAAAATTTCTGTTTCGTCCGGTTAATTCTTGAAGTGTACGGATTTTTTAAATTTAGAGAGCCATTTTATTGGTCATAAATTTTGGCAACTTTGTTAAACCGACCCTGTATCTCCTGTGGTTACCGAGATCCCCACACTTCGACACGAATTTGAATCATCCTGCAATCCTGTATAAAACAAAGAGTTTAAAAGCCTATGTAAATTTTAAAATTATTAATTCAATTTTAATAACAAATAATATTCAGACTTATGACCATTTTTTTGTTAGATGAGGGCTAAAACTAACAGAAAAATTATTTCCCAATTCCAAAAACAAATAGAAATATTAAAAAATCGAAATATCATGTATTTTTATTTTAAATACTTATTTCACTTCAATATATAATTATATTTATTTAAATTTAGTTTTTATGTTATATTTATTCAGGTTTTATTATTAATTTTTATTACATATTTATATGTTTTGTAAGATTGTAAGAAAATATTTTTTAAAAAAAAGTTTTCGTTATTTATAAATTTTAATTGTTTTAATAAATATTTTTCTTAAAAAAATTTTATTTTCTAGAAAGAACTAGGTAAATGAGGGCGTTAATCAATGGACTTTTAATTTTTATGTGTTGGTTTAGTGAGAATAAAGGACTGTTTCTTTGTGAACCTTTTTTTTTTTTTGCGACTATTGGGCTAAAATTTGTTAAAAAAGGGGGCTTTAATATCCCAAAAAATAAAAAAGACACACAAGGAAACTAGTAATTAGTCCTTTTATTTTTTTCCCCACTAAACCAACAGCTCAAAAGAATTACTTTTGGAGACACTGTGCTGTACCGTTAAGGGTTAAATCTTTCATCTTAATTTTTTTCTCAAAAATATAGGCACATAGCTATTAAAATCAAAAAGTTAAAAGGGAATGGACTTTTAATCGGGTCACCCTGAAGAGCTGAACCCAATCAAAAGGTATGAAAATTTAAAAAAAAAAGCTTTTAAATTTATGTCGTTTTTTTCTTCTCAAACGAAAATAATTAAAAAAAAATGTATCTAAGCACACAATAATAATTATACATGGTAAAGAAATATTATAGTTTCGTGTAGTATCAATCTTTGACATGGTTTAACATCCCCGTAAAGGGTAAGAAATTTTTTAGATCTGGCAACGCAGCGTGGCGACAAAACCCGATTCTTTTTTTATGTCTTTAATAAAATTTTAAAACCCAGGCCACCCTTAAATTCGGCCGTTGTTTCACAAACGCCGTAAATTTTTTTGGGGGCCCAAAATCGATCACGCTTTTTCGGAATCACTCAGCATCAGTCCTCACTCAAAAAGGACGAAAGATGCTATTTGATTGGTTTAAGAAAGATAGAAATAATTTTTTGTGCGAGCCACGTTTGTTTTCATAGGCATTAGGTATCTTCCCAAAACACTACTCATTCAACGAAACCTAAAAAAAATTTTAAAAAATCATTTTTTACAGGGTTATTCATTTAAAAGTAAACAAGGCTTTATTTTTGAACTTCCTTCTTTTTTAAAAACCAATATAGCCATTTCTTTTTTTCCCAAACAATTATCTAATCAGAAAACATTTGAAACAAAAAAAAAAAAGATTTAAAACGAGTGACATATTTTTTAAATTGAATACCCCTATATTTTTATATAATAGATAGAGATTTTCACGAGGAATTGGTGATATAGGAGTTCGGGTTTATTTCCTGCGGTTCTGCTGCAATTGTCTAAAAACTGCATGAAACTATAAGGAAGTTTACCTGAAAAATTTGGCTCCACAGGTCACAGGTGCTTATTTGTCAAATTTAAAATTTTAAAAATACGTTTATTACTTTTTGGGTAGTTTTATAATGAGGTTTTCATCAGAAGAACGGCTTCAAATTATAATCCTTTATAAATGTGGAGAAAACGCCAGGGAAACACAACGAAAATATGTTCAAATTTTCGATCCGGGCTATTCTAAATTAATACTTTGTATCCCATGGAGTTTTCTACCGCAGTTAGAGACTTGAGGTATGGCCCTGCAAGAAGAAATAACCTATGTTAGATTTTGAATTCTACGGAACAAAATACAAAAAAATGGCTATATAATTTTTAAAAAAGTGCAGGGAAGTTCAAAAATAAAGTCCTGTTTACTTTAAAATAAATAACCCTGTACAGTAATGCACTGTATTACAGACCTCAAAATCATACAGTAATAGACTATTTAACAGCATAGCAACATTACTTCAAAAAAACACAATTTAACAAGAAGGAAAATCGTTTATTTTAAACAGTGTGACTATAAATATTAAAAAAACAATTGTGTAAGTTAGAATAGGTTATAAATTTTGACCCCGCTATATCAATCAATTGTTGCTGAACATTTTTTTGTTTACCACAATTCTTACAGGAACTTTTTGAGTTAGTCCTAGTTGGACGTTGTTAAATGTCCTTTTGGAATTTTTTAAATTTTATTACTAATGCTTTCTTCCCCGTATCCTTCAGCTATCGCCATCGCCTATGCCGTGGAGAACCTATATAAATATCAGCGCCACTGTCCGCAAGAAAAGTGGCAGATGTTCTTCTTAAACAATGACCGGTGTAACTTGAAGCATCAAAAAGTTTTAAATATTTTGCAATTTAGATTTCATGTCCATTGCTGTCTGAGCCCACTGTAAATACACGTTTGTTCTTTGTTTTGGTATCGCCTAACATTACAACCAACATTGTTTCGGTATCTTCTATATCTTCAGTTGTTCAGCCCAAAAATGAATACTACTTTCAGTAAAATAAACGTGTTGTCTGGGGCTTTATTCAGAAACGTTGTAACATTTTCCAACACTTTTGATCATAAAGTATGCAGTCCATAAACTAAAAGCTTTAAGAACTTTTGCCTAAAACAAACAATAAAATTATTATCTATGTACAGTGCCGACCATTAAAACTTGGGCAAAAAATTTGTTAAATTTCGACTTTTCTGCCAATTTTTGTAAATCGCTCTTTTTTACCTTGTTTTACTTTTAATTACTATAAATAAAGCGAAAGGTAAAAGAAAATATTTATATTTTATAAAAACTAACAAGTTATTAAATCAATTAACAATTTAATAAATTTAAACAAACTTAAATATCCTTTCAAGCAAATTTAATATTTTATTGCGGCCCCGTTTTTTTTCCAAGACATCCATTTTGATGCCTTCCCAGGCATCAAATGGAAACCAGGTGTAGTCCATTTCCTTGTAACTCATTCCACGCCTCTAAAATTTTATCCTTAAGTTCGTTTACATTTTGCAGCCTAAATTCATTTCCTATTTATTTTTTTAATTAATAAGCACCAAACAATTTTTATAACATTTAAATCTGGACTACGTGCGGGCCACGGTAAAACACTGATACGCTGCTCTTCCATCCATTCATCGACTTGCCGGACCGTATGAACGGGATACTTATCTTGCTAAAAGATAGAATTTCTGTCCGGAAATCGATCCAGTACAAGGGAAGCATGATATTCTGTAGTAGGGCTATATATACCTCCCTTTAAACCTTCCTTCGATAAAATAACATACACAAGCCCTTTGGGGGGCCTAGTGATGGCGAGACCGGTCTTGGTCTTGGGTCTTGGTTTGGTCTTGGCAAGACCAAGACTGCCTTTTCTTGCAAGACCAAAATCAAGACCGGGGTATGGGAACCAAGGCCAAGACGAAGACCGGGAGTGCAAGACTACCAAGACCAAGACCGACCTGCAAGTCTCTTGCCATGCGATTTTTTAATATTATAAATTTCAATGTTCATATTCAATATAAGAGGTATTTTATACAGACATGACAAAAAAAATTGTCAAGAACTGACAAAAAAGGCGATTATTTAATAAGTAACAGGTTTTTTTTTTGATAAAATAATAATTAAATCTATTACTTTGTTCTTTTATACAGTTCTCTAACGACGATAACGAGTAAATTCAATAACATGTTTCAAAAATATTAAGATGGTGTCTGAATGGTCCGACAAAGCTCGATATCTCCGAAACCCTTCACGACAGACAAAAGGGGTACACAAGTTATAGAAGCTAAAAATTACTTCTATATTTCTGATGTTAAATTAGCTATCTAGTAATGGTGCTTACAGAGTGAATCAAAAATTTCCAAAATCCAATATTACATTATTTTTGTTCCACACTGTAAGAAGCGACACCATAAGATTACATCTAAAAACTAAGATATAAATGTGATGGATTAATAAAAAAATATGTTTGTCATATCATAGAAGTTCTTTTTAGATTAATGGATTTTAAATATCACTATCTTTATAACAGCTCACGAAGGATTATTATATACGTATATTATATCCTACATATTTATATATATATATATATATATATATATATATATATATATATATATATATATATAAATATATACAATAATATATAAACCTAAGTATAGATCGTTTCACGAGGGTTTGTACTTACGTCATCAATGACGTCATGACTTGGAAAAAAGGGTTGTCGTAGCTAATTCATATAAATTCAATGCTGTTCACATTTTTAATTAAAGTTAGGCAATATTGATGCAAGTACGTTTCAAAGCGCTCTTTAGAGCACGTTTAGAATTGTGTTCTAATAAAATTTTTAATTCATTATGATCCGATTGCACCAATAAAATTTTTAATTTTCTTAAGGTAAAGCTAAGCTTAAATCAAAAATTCGATTGGACCAGCATTATCGGCGGATTCAAGATTTGCTTTATCTCAGCCTAAAAATATCTAGACTTAACGTTATTCTTGTCTCAATTTTGTTGATTTTTTGTTTTTCTCATGATGAAAGACCATCGAAATCCCCGATTTTTTAGAAAATGGGTGTTTTAGTCGGCATAATGGAACAAGGAATTATCAGAAAACAACATTAAGAATAAACAAATCTACTTACCTCTAAAACTGCAGTAAGTGGTAACAGGTTAATTCCTGCATCTCTCTCCTTTGTGAAATAGTCAATAAGGTTTAAATCATATTTTGTTCACCTTCTGAATACCGTCGAGAACATTTTACACCATAAAAATACGAAAATGAAAATAAAATCTGACGTTACTTTTGACAAAACAATTTTTGACAAGTTTGAAAAATGACATAATTTCATAACCCATATTTAAGGATATTATTATTGTAGCTTTAAAATCAGCTGCTGAACGGTAGCCATTTTGATTTTAAGAAACGACCAACCTTTTTGACGTCATTAATTTGTTTCAGTCTGTTTTTGACCTTTTTAATTTGTTAAAAAAGGTAAGGCAATTGATGACGAAAGTACAAACCCTCGTGAAACGAAGTATACCAAAGTACCGTGAGTGCCGGGTTTTCCGGTGTTTAACCCATTTTTTCCCAGTTGTTCCGTCAACGTTGTCCAAGCACTCAAACATGCAAATTTTGCATTTCACAGCACCTTTTAGGCAACGCGGTAGTGCCACCACGGACGTTAATTTAAATAACTACTACCTATAAGTGTCTCTCCGGCTCTGGGAATCGAACCCGGATCACCGGGGTGGCGAGCCAATTTCCAATTTCATAATGCTTTATTATTTTTTAAAACTACATTTCAATTACATATTACAATACATTTTTATATATATTTCATTTTCTTCTCCTTGTTCGGGGTTGAAAAGGCAGCGCAGCCAGGAGGGCCGGGAGCAGATGTTGGCTCCTTGGGTAACAAGTAATTGTTATAATTTGGCATTTATATGCCCACCGGTGTGACCTTACAAGCATAATGAGTGTGTAATTGTTATAATTTGTCTCTCCGGTAGCGTAGTGGTCAGAGCCTCGGCTCGCCGCGCCGGCGATCCGGGTTCGAATCCCAGCCCCGCCTGGGAACATATTTAGGTAGTAGTTATTTAAAATAACGTCCGTGGTGGCACTACCGCGTTGTCTAAAAGGTGCTGTGAAATGCAATATTTGCATGTTTCAGTGCTTGGGCAGCGTTGACTCACACTCTGGTACTTAGGAGTATATATGTATATGTATATGTCTAGTATATAGTATATATGTATATGCAAGTCCTTCGTGAGTTGTCACAAAGATAAAACACTTCTGGTTTAGATGGAAAAGTCAAAACAATACCAAAAGAATAATGCTGACGTCATTTTTGTCAAAACCGAAAATGATATTTAATATTTAATCTACGTCGACATTGTTCTTTTGTGACAGTTCAACAATTTCCAGCATAATATACAAGATGGCGATTTTTTTATGGATTTTTCTCCATTAATTTTGTAATTTTAGGTTAAAAGTTAAAAATAAGGGAGTTTTATTAAGTGGCAGTGGACTCTTTGGAAAATTCTGGGATAAAAATAATTTACATTTACGCCTTTTTTTTAATTTTTATGTCAGATTTTCACTATCATAGAGAGATCTCGAGCTTTGTCACACTATTGAGCCACCTTTTAAATGTAGAATGTTTATAACGTATTTGAACAAACTTGCACGGCAAATGTTAGACTTTGAAAAAAAGTTCATATGAACAGAAAGTTCTGAATAACTTTTTTAATCAGAAACCTGTGTTTCGTATCAGAATCATTCTAACGGAAATTTCACGTCAAACCTGGTTGGTTATTAAGTCATTTTTTCTGCTCACACTCTACACCGTTTTATATTTGCTTTAATTTTATATGTTTTTTCAAAGAAAATTTAAATAATTCTTATTACTTAAATGTTTCTATATGTTACTAAATGTATAAAAGCAGGTTGTGTCTCAATTCAACTAAAAATGAAGCGCTATAAATTAATAAACCTCTACATTAAATATATGCTTTTTAATCACATAATTTAAATGTATGTGTAAGGTTAAAATTTGTATATTTTAAAATTTTAAAGCAAGGAATATAGTCTCTATTTTAATTTATTTTTAAGTACTATACTAAGTACTAGTATAAATAATTACTACAAAAAAAAAGCAAGACCAGCAAGACTCTTGCAGCAAGACCAAGACCAAGACCAAGACCAGGCTTGCAAGACCAAGACCAAGACCAAGACTAGCCCGGTCTTGGTCTTGGTCTTGCTTTGCTCATCACTATTGAGGCCTGTATACCTTAAGTATCCTATTGTAGCACGACTGAAACACTTTTTCATCGGTGAATATTATATTTTCCCAAAAATTCAAAGGTTCCAAGTAAAATTGTGGAGCAAATCCAATGCGTTATTTTTTATTTGCATTTGTTAAAAATGGTTCTACGGCTGCTGGGTGGCAGCGTAATTCGGATATATGCCTTATTCTTCGCCGTGCCGTTCTGTAACTACAGATTTAAATAGTTGGTTTTTTAAAGCATTAACTAAACTATTGTGTCTTCTCTCCTCTTTAAAAAATGTGTTTCCTGCCATTTTTTTAACAAAATAAATAGTACTTTTTGGGATGTTAAGCTCTTCCGCCACACCCCTTTCTGGCACAACCTATTTTACAAAGGGAAGAAATAATTCCCAAGATTAATGACCGTTACTGTGCTTTTTTTTTTTTTTTTTTTTTTTGGCACAACCTATTATACAAAAGGGATAAATAATTGCCCAAGATTTAATGGCCGTTACTGTACCATACTTGTCTCAAAACAACATTAAAAGTTCTCTTAATCAAGAGCTTCGATTTTTAGTATATTATATTTATCTTTATTCTTGTTTTTTTTAATTAGGTTTTAATTTTAAAACATGAATCATTAAATGATAATTTTTAGGTCTGATACGATACCCTCTCACTTGGCCGGTCGCATTATAATCCTGCATCTCCTGATTTGTTCTGTCCTGCTTTACAACTACTACACTTCAAGTTTGGTATCGTCCTTGATAAGTACGGAACCGGAAGTGCTTAAAACAATCAAGGAACTGTTGGAGAGCAAACTTAAAGTGGGAATTGAGTTGCAGCCGTACACAATCACTTATATGTTGGATCGAAGTAAGGAATCTTTTAGTTGATTTGGTTTTGTACGAGGGTGCTTTTAAAAATTAATAAAATATCTGTAAAGGTCTATTTACACACGTCAAAGACGTCTTTGACGTGTGTAAATGGATATATACCGGGTGTTGCTCCGTCGAGCGGGACATAGGGAATCCCATGTAAATTTTGAAGTGGTCCAATATTGGCTCCCCTAATTATTTTAGAAGAAAATATTATTAGGATTTTTAAAGACACGAAAAGTTGTATCCAGTGTACAAATTTCAGCTCTTCTCAGTCCGCCAGCTAAGAGATAAAAGCTAAAATAAGTTACGAATCTCCTATCTTCTTACGCGCCCTGTATTATTAGAAGTTTATAATAAAATACCAGAAAAATTATTTAACCTCTTACTCTCAAGTTGTCAGATCAATGTCACATACATCATTTTTAAATAATGAACTACTCAAATCAAGAAAAATCCTATTATAAAATGATTTTATCAGGGAAATAGTTATCGAAGAGTAGCGGACATGTTTGCAGCCTATTTTCCCAATAGGCCAATACCAAGTAAATCGACAATAGAACGGACGATAAAAAAATTGAAACTAGGCACAGTAATCAATAATTCCAAATGTGAAGAAAATCGACGTGAAAATCAAGAAAATTGTACAAAACGAGAGGGATTTAGACGTGATACTTTGTGTAGAGGAGGCCGAAGGAAACATTAGCACGAGACAACTGGAGGACATTACTGGACAAGACCACACCACAATATCTCGAATTTTAAAAAGATGTAAATACCACGCTTACAAGTACGAAAGACACCAAGAATTAAGAGACGGAGACGAAATACGACGACAGGAATTTTGCTTTGAAATGATGGAGAGGACAAACACTGACAGAGGTTTTTTACAAAATATTTGCTTTACTGACGAATGCACTTTTACATTGAACAACGAACCCAACATTCAAAATTGCCGGTACTGGAGTAACGAAAACCAAAATCGATTTGTTGAGACAAGGACTCAATATCCACAAAAAATTAATGTTTTGGCGGGAATTTTCGCCCACCATATCCTTGGACCATTTTTCCTTGACCGAAATTTGAATGCGGAGTATTTGACACACTAAATGAATAAAAGTTTTTTATTCTTCAGTATTTGGAAAAAAAATTATTTAAAAAGTTGTGAAATAAAAGTAAATTATGAAGAAATTTTGGTTTAAAAATTTAGCACACTGAAGCTTATTTAAATAAATATTTTTTGCGCCATTTTTAAAGCAAATGTAACATGTTAATTGAAAAGTTTTAAAAATATTGTTTAATATCATATTTTTTAAGGCAAAGAAGATCACTATTTATTCCTTCTCAACAGCACGAAAATTTTCGAACACGATGAACCGAACTTTCTTTCTGTGAAGGACGGTATTGATAAAGTACACGAAGGAGGATTTGCTTATCACACCGAGTCCATAACAGCGTACCCCTTGATTGCGCAAACTTTCGAACAAGAGTCCATCTGTGATTTGGCGAGATCGTGTTGATCAACAGTGATACTTCGTTGATGGCTCAGAAGAAGGGGCAATATAAAAAGCTATTTCAAGTGAGGTATGTATAAGATGATCCAGGAAGAATAAGATTTAAAATTGCGCCGATTAAATGTTTAAAAAAATCAAGTTTTTTTATAAAGATCCTAACAGATGTTCTAAAAAAAATGGACATTTTTTGGTGGAAAGAAAATTTATAAATTACAAAAACCAGTTTTTACTATGGACGCCCAAAACCATGCTAAATTTTTGGTAATAGGTTTGGAGCGGGCATCTATCGTGGAAAATGGTCCAAATTCGTTGTAGTCATGATGATTTTAAAAATGTTTTGCTGTATAATAATAAAATTTCAAAGGTCTTTGAATGTCTGTCTGTTTAAAATTAAACATGAGGCTTATTTGACAAAAAATTGTTATAAAAAGAATGAACAATTAATTAAAGCCCAGTTCAGTGGATGTAAGTAAGAAAAAATTATACTATTGACAAATATTTCCAGACATTTTATTAAACGCACCTAAAAAATGTCAGCAAAACTACACAATTTAATATCTTATTATTATCACTACAGAGAAAACACCATTTCTTATTATGTGTGAATGTCATAAAATAAGCAATTAGTCCAGGAAAAGAAGCTGAAAAAAGTGCATAACCTAGTAATTTTTTCAAAATGCATAGATTTGAATAAAAATTTGGGATTAGGCTTTAGTTTTTAGGGGTGAAAACTACCCTTTATTGCTAAAACCCATAAAACTATACATAAAAGCTTAAGTTATTATTTTCTTTCTTGGGCAGCGTGGCCGCAACCATATATACACCAGGGGTTTTATAAACAAATATGGCTGCTGCCTTTGAACTTGAAAGTTCGATTTAATGAAAAAAGGCGTAAAATAAATAAAAATACAAGGTTTTAAAAGGTGTATATAAAATATTATTGCCACTTTAGTGTAAAAATCAAGAATTGTGTACAAAAAGAAGAGGGAATATAGTAAAAATAAGGTTAGTTTAATTTTCAACATTGATGATGAATATCTTGAAAACAAAACGTTGCCCAAAAAATATTTTTTTAGATTCGTAATTAGCACCCCAAAAAAAACCCGTATACCAAATTTGGTTTTTCGAGAGAGTTACCATATTTTTTAATTAAATTTTAATACTCCAAAGTAAAAATGTACATAATTAAAATCGTATTATTATACAGCAAAAAAAAATTGAATATCATCATTGGAACGAATTTGCTATTTTTTAAATAATTGCTAATTATTGTTGCCATTAATTGTCTTTGCAAAAACTGAACGTTATTTTTAGTTTGCGAAAAATGTGGACCGCTGGCATAATGAAAAAACTGCACAAGACATGGGTGGGAAGCAAACCGGAATGCCTGTCAAACGCAATCTTAATATCTGTGGGTGTCAACGATTTATTTATGCCGTATTTTCTGTTGGCAATGGGGGTTTTGGTATCGCTGCTTATTTTGGTAGTAGAAGTGGTTTGGAAAAGGATTTGGGACGGATACGACCAACCAACCACAGCATTCCAGAGAAGAGTTCAAATTCCTTTTATAAACTGAAGTAAAAATGTTGTTTAACTCTGTAAATGTCTTTTTGCACATTATTTTCACTTTATTTGGAATAATTAACTGCAAAGAAATACAAAAAAGTTGTAGATGTTGTTTGATATTTTTTGTACAATTACCTTTAATTTTTTGAATAATCCCCGTATCTTATTTTTGATTATACCTCGTATAACTTGGTTTTGTTATCTATCAAGAGATGACGCCATCGTAGAAATTTATAGACTACTTTTCTATTGGTTTCTTATAGTTTAACCTTCAGAACATAGATGGCGACACAGTTAAAATATGGGGCATATATTTATGATCCCAATCTAAAATTAGAAAAATCACTTTTGTCGAATGATAAAAAAAATTCTATTTATAATAGAAGAAAAGCCAGAAATAGAATGATCGTTTATTGTATTATTGTATTAATAATTTTGTGTTTATCTAATTTATTTTTGTAAAATGAAAGTATGCGCTTTCTAATATCTTTATCCTAAATATCGAAAATCCAGGTTTATGGCATTTCAAAATATTTCTCTTTTGATTGAAAAAGTACTGAAAGGTTAAACATATTTTCATGGTAATAATTATCGAAAGATAAATTTTTAAATATTTTTTTAAATAAAAAAGGCACTAAAATTCCTAGGTTGTGATGATTCATTCAAAACCTAACCAAGAAAAAGTATTCCCGCCAAAACAATAATAATTTTCCATTGATCGTATTATGCTGGTGTTCGTAGAAATTGAAGAATAGAAAGAGAAAACTTAACAATTGGTTATAAGTCAAAGTGAGGTATACTGAGCTTCGATGAAGAAATCAGGTAAACGAAAGAGCAATCAGATGTAGGCATAAATGTGAAACGCCATATTTTGGCGCTAGACTTGTTTACACGGCCTAGATGAAAGCATCGTGCAATCATTTTGTGTTTTTCGTTTATTGTATTAACAGTGTCTGACCAAATATTTTACCAAAGGTAAGCGTAACTATTGACCTTTAGTTAGAAGTAATAGTTTTTATTTAATATGTGTAAAAATACGTAATAACTGCACTTTATTTAAACAGCCTATCCTATTTTTATAAAGAAATTTTATAAACCACGTTAACAATTCCATTTAAAAACCACAAGAAAAAACAGTGACTTCTGCTTAACTAGCAGATAATCAGGTGATTAAATCAATTAAAACATATTACGCAATTTTCATGTTTTTTTTTCACTTTGTTCGGCCTATTTGAAGACTTTTCTGAAACAAACTTGAATCAGATTTTTGACTTCTCGATTCTACTCCATTATTTCTCCATTTTCAGCCACAATGCCTTTCTATGGTAAAGAAAACGAGAACGTAGACATGAATCGCCTTCCCACAAGGTAGACCGCATGGTTCTATCTCCGAGCAAGTCAAATATCATCCAGACCGACACAAATAAGAAATTTGAAGCCCCCATTCAGGACGGTGAAGACTACAAAGAATTCGACCCAGAACTAGAGCCTCTATTAAGAGAAAATCCCAGACGTTTCGTTGTATTTCCCATTGAGTACCCCGATATATGGGAAAAATACAAGAAAGCCGAAGCCTCATTTTGGACCACAGAAGAAGTAGATTTGTCAGAAGACTTGAGGCATTGGAGCAAACTTACAGATAACGAGAGGCACTTTATTTCACATGTACTTGCTTTTTTTGCAGCGTCAGATGGTATCGTAAATGAAAATCTGGTTGAAAGGTTCAGTCAGGAGGTCCAAGTTACTGAAGCGAGGTGTTTCTATGGTTTTCAGATCGCCATTGAAAATATCCATTCGGAAATGTACAGTATGCTTATAGAAACCTACATCAGTGATCCCAAAGAAAAAGACTTTTTATTTAATGCCATCGAAACCATGCCGTGTGTACGAAAGAAAGCGGACTGGGCCTTGAAGTGGATCAGTTCCAAGACTTCAACGTTTGGAGAGAGAATTGTAGCTTTCGCTGCAGTAGAAGGTATATTTTTCTCAGGGAGCTTTGCAGCTATATTCTGGTTAAAAAAACGGGGTCTTATGCCTGGTCTTACCTTCTCAATGAACTAATTTCAAGAGATGAAGGTTTACATTGTGATTTTGCTTGCTTACTGTTCTCATATCTTGTTCAGAAGCCTTCCAAAGAGCGTGTCACTTCTATAATTAAAGACGCTGTGGCGATTGAGCAAGAATTTTTATCGGATGCTTTACCAGTGAGCTTGATCGGTATGAACTGCAATCTTATGTGTCAGTATATTGAATTTGTAGCTGACAGGTTGCTTCTTGAACTTGGTTGTGAGAAAATCTACAATGTAACGAATCCATTTGATTTCATGAACATAATTTCAACCGAAGGAAAGACTAACTTCTTTGAGAAAAAAGTTGGAGAATATCAGAAAGTTGGAGTTACTGGTGATGCTCATGACAATGTATTTACGACAGATGCATATTTTTAATTTTTCTTTTATTGTATCATTTTTAGAATTTATTTTTACTTATCCCAGTTTCCTATTTTTACTTAAATTTTTTTAACTTGAGCACTTATTTTTGTAGTGTTGTGCAAGAATTATTTAGTTTAGATTTTTAGAACTTTAGATTTTTTATATTAAGACTAATTTTATTTAGTTTAAAAAAAACTTATTTATATATTTGGCTCGATATTTCCTGAATACTGAGTAAGTGTCTTGTATTGCTGTGAATTTTATTAAATAGATTTTTATTTCTACTAAGTAGAAAAACAATTTGTTGTTTTATTTTGGTAAAAATATTTTTACTTATTGGACCTTCGAACATATACTTACTAGAGGCCGCCTTACCTCTTGGCGTGAGGGCAGCGGTTGGAGAGGAAGGGCAATAAGTCTAGTATATTTCTCTCTCGCTTTGCATGCCGATTAGTTGGCAAGAAGTATGTGCCCTGCCGTCCAATCAGCACACAGGGCGAGAGAGAAAGAAGAGCATATACCTACAGGTGCGAGGGAGACAGAAGAGTCAAAGTATCACCTTCCTTTCTAGCTCCAACGTACTGATTGTTAAACGGAAAGGGGCCGACCAATCAGCACACAGCGAGGTATACACCGCCCCCACCAATTATCACGTTGGAGCAAAAAAGAATTGTCTCAAACGTGATTCCCCAATTTATAGGGCTTAGCGGCTGATTACGAATTGCATTATTTGGCAACGTTTGTTTCGAGATATTCATCATTAAGTTGAAAACCAACTAACCTTATTTACATATTTCATTTTGACAGAATTCTGATTTTTACTACATTGTAACAATATTTCACAAACACCTTTTAAAAACTTATTTTATATTAATTTTCATTTTTTCCCATTTAATTGCAAACCTCCACTTTCACACGCCGCAACGTGTAGGCAACCATGTATACACTAGCCTTTTTGTAAACAAATGTGGTTGCTGCCTTTGAACTTGAAAGTTCGCAATTTAATGGAAAAAGGGTAAAATAAAAAAAATACAAGGTTTTAAAGGTGTTTATAAAATATTGTGTGCCACTTTAGTGTAACCATCAAGAATTCTGTACAAAAAGAAGGGGAATATAGTGAAAATTAGGTTAGTTTGATTTTTAAGTTTGATGATGAATATCTCGTAAACGAAACGTTGCCGAAAAAAAAATTTCGTAAAAAGATTCGTAATCAGCGCCCCAAAAAACCCCCGTATACCAAATTTGGTCAAAATCGGAGAGGAGGCAACTTTCGAGACAATTACCCAAAAAAGAAAGGTTATACCGTGATCCCTTCTCTCTCGCACTGCAAGGCTGCCTCTAGCATATATATTTGAAGTATTGGACATTTACCAATATAGGTAGCATTCCGTTTAGTTTGTATCTTTTTTATCTTGTTAAAGATCCGACTGTAATACGGTGGGCAACTTCCATTTTCAATTGTCAAGGTGACAGATGTTTGATGTTTTTGTTAACAAAAAAGTTTCTGCCCACAAAATGCTTTTGAATAATAGTTGTCTTTTAATTTTCCTATTGATATTTTGTAATTACGGTAAATATTATATTTTATATACATACTTACTTTTTCAAACTTCAAAAATTAAACATTTTCATGCGTTTGTAGGTATTGCCTTTCGATTGAACCTTGAATGTGATAGCCCCATAGTAAAAGGGGCTACTTTAAACTGTACAACTCTCGTGTATAATGATGATGACGAGACATTAGCAGACGGAAAGTTTAAGTACATTTGGAATGACAATGCTATTCCATCAAATAATAGGGAGGTAAGTATGACTTATCTGGAAAGTTATCCCCAAAAGGAAATTATGAGTCACTTAGTATGTTCCTTTAATGCTCTAGAACAGCCCGGAACGACACCTTAAGTGTTACTTTTCTATTGCAGTCATTCTGTAGAACTGCTCTTGTCAGTTTATGAATGGTTTTACGAGTTAAAAGGAAAACAGTAATTGAGTCACTTTCGCTGTATTGCTAGGTCATACTTTGCACATTTATTATTATTTTTTTTTAGTATACCTAGTTTAATCATAAATTTCGTTTATTAACTATGTGTTTTAAATGACACAATATATTCTAACTCAAAAATAACCAATGCAATATTTTATTTTAAGCCAGGTTTATCCAATGTTATAATTGTAATTTTAAAAGCTCGGCTTAATTTAAATTAAAAATTAAATTAAAATTGAATTGACAGGGGATCTTATAAATGACATTTGTTGTGTTTTTGTTATATTGTATGGTTTTATTTTTGTTACTTAAGTATTTATTTTTAAACTCTAGAGGATAATTATTTTGAACTAAATCTATCCTTTAAACATGCTTTTAATTTTTTTTATTTTGATCAGAACAAATTATTTTAATTCTATCAAAAAAAATATTATTTTTTAGTAGTACTAAAGGTATGTAAGGTAACTTTCCTATTTAAGTAGATGCCAGTACTGCTGGAAACTACTTTATGTAGACTGAAATATTTAAGTCCTTTTCTAAAACTACCAACTCCTTTTTTCAAACAACTAAGTACTTTACTTAAAGTAGGGACCATTTATGAATACTGAAGTACATGGTTTTTTTTTTACAGTAAACAGGGCTTTGTTTTTGAACTTCCATGTACTTTTTTAAAAAACGAATATAGCCATTTTGTGTATTTTTTTCTGTAGAAAGAAAAACATTTGAAAGAAAAACAAAAGAGTTACAGCACGAGTGACGTATTTTTTTAAATGGAATACCCTGTAAATTTTTATATTATTAGAGATTTTCACGAGGAATTCAGTGATATAGGGGTTGCTGGGTTTATTTCCTGCAGTTTGCTGCAATTGTCTAAAAACTGCATGATATAGTCCAAATTATACTCATTTGTAATGACGTCATTTTTGTTTATCTTTGTTTAGTATTTTCCAAACAAACGGTATAAGCAAGTCAATATTGACTATTTACTTTCTTGACAACAAATAAATATAATTAAAATCACACAAAAATTTCAATTTACTTACTAATAACTGTGTAACTACATTCCGAGTTGTGAAGAGTCACTAGTGGACTTAAAAATCGTGTTTGTGTTATCCGAGGTGTAATAATGCAAACTGAATGGAACTGCTACAATAAAAGAATATTTGTTAGTAATAGCAGCATTAGGATAAATCATATTTTTCACCTTACCTTCTTTTATTAATCGCCTTTTTCCTTTTTTGATCAGGATCTCATAATCACCGCTTTTGCAATTTTTCTGGATGACATATAAAAATCGTCTGTTTTAACATGCTCCGAGCAAATAACAGAATCCTTATGGGAAACACAACTTTTTGGTGTTTTGCACACTAAGAACTAATTAAAACTACACGACTAAACTTTACCAAAAACAATATAGTAAAAACAGTCAAAACCAATAAAATATCAACTCTGTACACAAATATTTTCAACCGTAAAAATAACCCCATATAAAAACTTCGACTTGTGGCACGACTCTGTCCACAGCTGAGAACTAGTAACTTTAGAGTTACCCAACAGGGCCGCCAACATAAGCGACCCCTTTCACACCTTCCGCCTTGGACTTTTCTATCCCCATTCTCGGCGATGTCATAACCCCTTTAGATTAATAGACTCTGGTGCAAACTATTCTTTGGATGAGTTTATTGTAAACACAATTCCCATATTGAGTAATGTTCTGTAAATAGAGAAACTACCTTTTTAAAGTGCCTTGTGATTTTAGTATTCGTTATAGGAGACCTATATTACTATTGTTGTTCTTAAAGCTTTGTTTTAATAAGATATTATTTCGTATATAACGAAAAGTTTTTGACTTTTTTTTAATACTGAAGTTTTGTATACCTTTATGTTTTTTAGCATTATGACTGTTGTATTTTTGACTGTTATTTTACTTTTTTTAAATTTAGACTTTAACTAGTTTAGTTTTATGACAACATTTTTATTTGTGTTTTTTATTTTTTTGTTTTTCGTCTTGTTGAGGAAATTATAATTATAATTATTATTAGTACAACTGATAAATTAAATGGAATACCATGTACTAGTTTTAAGTGAATTATTGTACAGCATTTAGCTTTTCAATAAATATTGATTTGATTTGATTTGATTCGTTGTGTTTCCCTGTCGTTTTCTCCACATTTATAATAGAGAGTTATAATTTGAAGCCTTCCTTCTGATGAAAACCTCATTATAAAACAACTCCAAAAAGTAATAAACATATTTTTAAAATTCTTGACTTTGACAAATAAGCACCTGTGACCTGTGGCAGCCAGGTTTTTTTAGGTGAAACTATATAGTATCATACAGTTTTTAGACAATTGCAGCAGAACCGCAGGAAATAAACTCAGCAATCCCTACATCACCGAATACCCCGGGAAAACTATATCTATTGATACGTCACTCGTGCTGTAACTCTTTTGTTTTTGTTTCAAAGGTTTTTCTGATTAGATAATTGAATTCTACGGAAAAAAATACACGAAATGGCTATATTCGTTTTTTAAAAAAAGTACAGGGAAGATCAAAAATAAAGCTCTGTTTACTTTAAAATCAATAACCCTATACAATTAAATTTCCAAGGGTACTGAGTATTTTACTTCAAGTAGAATTTGTCGAGTAGCTCAGCTCTGTTTACAGTACTTCCTGTTTGGTAAAATAGCAGTACCTGATATTTTTTTTAAAAGTAATAGGTATATATATATATATATATTTTATATATATATATATATATATATATATATATATATATATATATATATATATATATATATATATATTTTTTTTTTTTTTTTTTCAGAATAATTCTGCCCCAAGTATAGATACATGGTTAATTACTTACAATAATTCCCGCAACACTCCAGGAACTTATGTTATCCGGGTGCAAGTGTGTGCATGGGAATTTATAGGATTCTATTGTAAATATATTGATTCAATTGGTACATTTTTCGTTATTACAGGTAGGTAAAAATAGAAATAGATTTTTTTTTTAATTATACGAATATATAATATATATATATATATATATATATATATATATATATATATATATATATATATATATATATATATATATATATATAAAACAGTTGTGGACAAAATAATAGCAGTGGTCAAATAAAATCAACACAATCTATTGAACTGATAAGAAATTCTCTGGTTAAAATTAAATGTATACTTTATTTTTATCATGTTTACTTAGTATCCTATTGAAATGACAAGTTTTAAAAAAAGAAGATAAACAAAATATTTTACTTTTTTTAAAAAATCCCAACTTAAAGTTGGTCAAAATAATAGCAGTATTAAGTGTTTGTTGCAAAAGATTCTTCCTTTAAAAAGATCATTTAAAATAATCTCCAGTATCTTTTTAAATTATTACTTGTAATTTGTAATAAATAAAGTTTTGATTTACCATGTAATGGGAAGAAAAAGCCCTGTACTCCTGAAAAACGGAGTTAATAAAAAAATTGCAAAGAGAAGGAAAATCTATTCGCGATTAAAAATAGAATGGAATGCCCAGCTAAGATGGTAGCAAATGCTTTTAAGTGGCAGTCAGTGCCTGAAACACGCGGCCGTAAGCGCAAAACCATGCCAAGAGAAGATAAGCTTTTAACCAACAGCGATGAACCCGTTTGCTTCATCTACAAAGCTTAAGGAGAGGTAGGACTGGATGTGAGTACTAGAACTATAAGAAGACGACTAACAGAACAAACCTGAAAGCCAGAAAACCCAAGGAAAGTCCCTTATTAAGTTAGAAACAAAGAAAAAGACTATTAGAGTTTGCAAAAATGATGTTAAATGGCTTTGACTAAATGGCGAACATATTATGGTCTGACGAATGCAAAATCGTTTTATCTGGCAATACATGTCAAAGAATTTACATTAGACGCCCTTAGATACTGCATATCAGCTTCAATATTCCGTAAAATCTGTAAAGCATAGAGGGTCCAAAATTATGGTATGGGAAGCGATATAGTGTAGGGCCCATATTTAGGATAAAAACCATAATGACTGCTAGTATCTATGTAGATATTTTACGAAATATTATGCTGCCTTATGCAGAGGAGCAGATGCCAATTAAATGGGTTTGTATGCAGGACAATGACCCAAAACATACTAGTCGGTCATGCAAATAATTTATGCACGATGAGAAAATTAATGTCCCAGACTCCCTGCACAAAGCCCGACTTAACCCCATAGAGAATCTATGGGGTGATATTAAAGATGTCGTAGTACGTGAAAAACTTACAAATCAAGAGCAACTATGGTCTGTAATTCAGGATTCCTGGAATAACATTCCAATTACCAGGTGCCAAGATTTGATTAATTCTATGACACGTCGGGGGTGAAGCTGTAATTTCTAATAAATTGTTTACCATTAAGTACTATGTCAATTAAGACTAAAAAGAGAAAATTAATTAAGTTTATAGCATTCTTAATATTTTTAATTCATTTAGAGAAACATTATTATTTTGTCCATCAAAATTCTACAATTTATTAAAAAAATATATATTTTGCTACAATTTTGTTTTTTTTTGGGGTATAACTCTATTTTATGTATGTCTTTAGGTCAATGTTTATATCTTAGTTTTGGTATGAATAGAGGATTTATATTTTATTTTCTCTAGCACTGTATTATTTTGTCCCAAATTTTTAATTTTTATATATATATATATATATATATATATATATATATATATATATATATATATATATATATATATATATATATATATATATATATATATATATATATATATATATATATATATATATATATATATATATATATATATATATATTTTTTTTTATAAGGTTAATTTCGACTGTGATTTAATAATATTTTTCGGAGATTCTTTTTCTTGGGTTTTGCAGTCCTTCAAATTAAAGGAAAAAAAAGAAAAGTTTTTTTTTTTTTCCAGAAAAATGTATTTTTTTGACTTTCCCGGAAATTCCCTACCTTTTTCAAATAGTTAATAGTAGTCTGCAAAATTTTTTTTTTTTCTAATTACTCTTTAAGTTTACATTAAATCACTAAGCTTACCTTTAAAACATTTACATACATCAATAAAAAACAATTTCATTTTGAACACATATAAATAAAACAACGAAAACAGATACACGCACAAGCCGAGGAACACGTCACATTTTTAAAATTTGATTTTGTATACTGATCTTATTTTTGGAAGAATGCATTATCGTTTGTTGTTGGTAAAAACTGTTTAAGTTATTTTTATAAGGGGGGTGTTAATTTCTTTTTTTTTTTTAAATTTTTTGTTTAATTAGATTAAACGTTTTTTTAATTATAGAGCTATAGATTTTATTAAGTTGTCTAGTGTCGTTTTTGATTTATTGTGTTTTTATTTTTTTAATTTCAATCATTTCGTACAATTCTTTTTTGGTGTGGTTTTCAGTTTTTAATATTTTTGTTATCAAAATCAAACCTGTGACTCGTCTCTGATGTATGATTTGTAAGGGCGGTTTTTTTTTTTTTGTCAAATTTATGTCCATTAATTCTTTTTTAAGTATTGGTAGTCTGTCCATTAACCGAGTTACAGTTATAGCATGGAATTTCATATCGACGTTATTCTTTTTTCTTTAGGTTTTTAGTTTTTAGCTTTAAAAAAATTGTTTAAAAGATTATGTGCTTTATGACATACTGTGATATTTTCATGTTTAAATATATTTTGTAGATTTTGTGACAAACCTGGAATATATGGAAGAGTAAGGTAGTTTTTTTTTTTATTTTCCGCTTTTTTGATACGTGACTTGTTTTATTGTAAAATCTATGAATTCTTTTTTAAAAATTGATTCAATTAAATTATTTGGGTAATTATTCTTTTTTAGCGCTTCTTTGCCTTTCTTAATGCATTGACTCTGTATTGGGGATCAGTTAGTTCTATCGCCCGGTCAGCGAGTCCCAGTATCACTTTTTTTTTGGGAGTTGGGTGGGTAGAGTCGTAATGTAAGTATCTAGAGGACCAATTTTTTTGAACCATTCGGTTTTGATATGGTTTTGTGTATGATACAGTGTAAGATCTAAAAAGTTTATTTTATTTTGTTTTTCGATTTCAATAGTAAATTGTAGTCTTTGTGATAGCTGTTAAATAGTTTTAATATATTTTCGTTCGTTTGTAGGTACTGCCGTTATACCGTCTACATATCTATAAAAAAAAGGGAAAATTGAAGTTTAATTTGTTTATAATTGTTTCTTGAGGTCCTCTAGAACGATTTGTGCGATGACGCTAGAAATCGCAGCACCCATTGCGCAACCTTTAATTTGTTTATAAAAGGTTTTGTTGTATAAAAAAAAAATAAACCCTTTCCACTTTAAAAAGTTGCAAATTTCCGATACTTCCGAATACAGAAAAACCGAAATTTGCCGATTTCGTTTTTTTTTTTTTTCTGACGTTATTTGCAAAAAACAAAAGACTTTCTCATGGCCACTTTTTAAGCTCTAAAAAAGAGCGAAAGTTTTGTAGACGTTTTTTTTTAACCCCGCATCCTTTATTTTTTTAAATATGGCACTCAATTGTTTTTGCTTTTTTTTTTTGCAGTTAAATTCCCCAAATTCAATGATGTATAACATTTTTAAAATTTTTCTTTTAAAAAAAAATTTTTCCATGAAAGGGGAAAGCCATCATTTCTTTTTGGGGGGTTCCCCTTTTTAAAAAAATTTAAAATTTTAATTTTTGTTTTGGGGTAATAAGGGGAAAAAAATTTAAAAAAAACCCCCGGGCCATTTAAAAAAAAAAATTGGTTTTAAAAAACGAAAAGTCGTGGGAAAAATCCAACCTGTTCTGTGGCGGGGGCCCAAAAAAAAAAAATCTCTTTTTTATTTTTTTAAAAACACAGAAAAAAAAAAAGGGGGTCCCCAAAATTTTTTTTTTTCCCCTATATCTCAAGTACTCAATTTTGGGAACTTTCAAATTTACAATGGTTATTACGAAAAAACAATTTCCCTAATTTAACGCCTTATTCTTGTTGGGATCCCCACAGCACTCCTTGGGAACCTGTATATGGCTGGCAGGTTTGTTATTTTTTTTTCCTTTTATTCAAGTTCTGAAATATTTGGCCCCCGGGTATTTTCTTTTTTTGGGGGGGTTTGTTATTAAAGTTAAGTTTATAAAAAAATTTTAACCATACTTCAAGTCCAAAATTTCTGTCAATGACGCATCCTCGCTTTTAGAGTGCCCCGGGTTTGTGGGGTCAGGGGAATCAATTCCAGTGGCGTGTGCATTTCAAAAAAAAAAAGATAAAATTTCGTTAAAACATGAAAATATTTTTTGAAGCAAAAGTTATTTTTCACATTTTCATCAACCCTTTAAATTAGTAACAAGCCTATATTATTTTGGTATTATTCGGATTAAAAAATGTAATTTTTTTGCTTAATTTTGCACACCTTCTATATGGGCACAAACTTCAGATTTTTTGGGGGTTTCTCAACGTTTTTGCAAAAAAAAAAATTTTTTATTTAATTTTACCTTCCTCGATTTAATTTTGCTACATGAAAAGAATAAAATTTCAGTTTTAAATAAAATAAAAAAAAAGTAAAAACAGAACGATAGACAACCAAGTTACACCGACTTGCCAATTCCCACTGATCTTCAGGTTCAAAATTTAAAACGATATTTTCACGCATTGCTTTATCGAAAATATCCACTATATAAGGAACACGAAAGCCCTGAGGTCATCAGCTTGTAGAATCCAATAACTATTTCGGGTCAACATTTTTAAATTTAGTTGAATTCGGGGGTAAACTTTTACCTATTTTATATTGAAAATTAGGGTTTTTCCGTCTTTTTTTGTGATTTTTTTTTTAAATTTAAAT
>JAHBCN010010294.1:0-32200 GCA_019359885.1 Listronotus oregonensis | reverse complement strand
ATGTTTTTAATTTTAAACTATTGCTATTCTGCGGATCTTTTCAAAATTCCTTTAATATACGGAATAGTATAAATGTTTGGTCCTGTGTAGTTTTGTTCAAATTAGAGTTCTTTGTCTTCTCTTGAATTTATCGATTGTTTCTTTAACCAATCTCTCACTGTAGCCGTTTGCTTGAGATCCCTAGTTATATTACTTATTTGGCTTAAGAGATTCCTTACTGTTGCATAGGGTCACCGCGCGGTTATAAAAAGTACGTATGACTCCTCGCTTTGTTTTGTTAGAGTGATTGGAATTCTGGTGTAAATATTGTCCAGTGTGGGTAGGTTTTCTGTATACCGAGGTATATATATGTCCTTATTTCGTTTGACTAAAACGTCGAAAAGGTAGAGCCAAATTTTTTGTTCCTTCTCCATTGTGAATTTGATACATGGTCGAAGACAGTTTAGATGTTCTAAGAAACCTTCAAGTTCTTTGTCATTACCTGTTCATACAATAAAAGTATCGTCAACATACCGTAGCCAAACTTTTGGTTTGATTAGTGCAGTATTAATTGCGTGTTCCTCAAACCATTCCATATATATGTTTGCTACCACTGGAGAACGATGAACCCATGGGAAGTCCATCGTCCTGCGCATAGAACTTATCTTTCACTTGAAAGTAACAACTACGGAGGCACAGCTCCAACAATTCCATCACTCCATCCAGCGGCAGGTTGGTGCGTTCTATTAAGGTATCATCTTCGTTGAGCTTGGCCCGAATGATGCTTAACGATTCTTCTATTGGTACATTTGTATATAGACTTTCTACATCAAAGCTTACGAAAGTATCGTTTGGTCCTATTTCTACTTTATTGAGAATCTCAAAAAAATTACTGGAGTTCTTTACAAAAGATGGTGACTTACCGGCTAAGGGTTTAATCAGTTCTAAAAGGTATTTTGCCAGTGCAGTCGTGGGTGCATTCCTGGAGCTGGTGATTGGGGCCAATCACCAGCTCCAGGAATGCCCACTAGAAGTTAGAGTTAAAGAACACAAAAAACATACGGAACGAGGTGAAACGTCGAAATCAGGGATTGCCGAACACGCATGGTCAAAACAACACCGTATACAATGATCGGAAGCAAAAATCATTCATAAAGAAACCCACTGGAAGAAAAGAAAATTTAAAGAAGCTGTAATAATTGCAAACAATCAAAATGTATTTAGCAAACCTAGTGTAGACATTCCGAATATCTGGCTGCCGTTGCTAAACCGTGACAAGTCGGTCAAGCTTCGGTGAACAACGGATAGTATATAAGGTCGTAGCTTTTAAGAATACTTTTAGTTATCACTTGAAAACGGTTGAAGATACATCACTAACCGAAACGTTGTGTATCAATTAACAAATAAAGACAATGGAAGTCCAAGATTTTAGTGTTATTGAAACCATAACATTATCTAACACTTTTAAAGAAAGATCATAACATTAATTGGAAACATGCTGGGATTTTTCTTAGAGAATTTCACTGAAAAAAAACGAAAGTTTAAAGAAGCTACTATTATTATTATTAATAACAATTCCTATGTTTATAGTAAACCAAGTTTAGATATCCACAACATTTGGCAACCTCTGCTCACTAACAGAAAAGAAGTCAAGCTCAGTAGACTATAAAAAATGGGCAGTGGCTTTATGCATCAGTGACCTGGTTAGGATATATAAGGCTTAGTCATAGCTTAGATATTTAGCATTTACTTAAAAACGATCAAAGATACTTACTATTCGAAACGTTGAAAAAAAAAATAAATAGACAATGGAATTCCGTAAAGAAGTTTTTATTCTGTTTTGCTAACTGAAAATTCATCTACTTAATGAAACTTTGATTTCTCTTTTTCTGTAATAGCATGTTTAAATATCACAGGTGCTATAAGAACTTCATGGACTAGAGCCATGAAGGCAATACTGAATCTCACTCTTCTTGATATTTTCGTAAGGGAAGCGGCTTTGATGACTTGAACACGCCTCTGCATGGTTGATCTAGATACTAATGTGGGCACTAGCTTAACTGGACAACGCCTGTGGAGGGATGTTACAATACAAAAAAACTTCCAATTTTACAATCAACAGCAAACTCAATTGCAGCTAGTTTTGTTTTCAAAAAATCCTACACTCTCAACACAAAGGAAACCATACCAACAATACATACACTGAAGGCTCAAAGACCAAGGTGGGCACAGGCTGTAGCATATACTTACCAAATATAAGCCTGAAAATCGTATGGACAATGAATGCCGAACCCAGCGTGCTTTAATCCAAACTGACGGCCATAACCAGCGGCCCACAAAGTTAAAAGCCGCAACATCACCAACAATACGATTTGTATTCATACAGACAGTAGACAAGCACGACTAGCCCTAAAGAGACCACGCATTACTTTAGGACTTGTATTAGAATGTCACCATGCCTTAATTAACATCTCTCAAAATAATGTGGTTAACTTAACCTGAATCAAGGAGCATGACATATCTAAAGGTAATTATACCGCTGACTCGCTAGTCAGTGCGGCTTCGGGACGAAAACTTGTCGGTCCCGCCCTCACAGCTGGATTGAGAAAGCAGCGATAACAGATATTATAAAAAAATACTTACATTGTTTATTTAAGGAAAAGTGGGATAAAACTACGAACTGCAACTCTGCAAAAATAATGCTGAGCTATTTAGACAAGGAAATAGCAAACAGATGACTTACAATGTCCAGAAGGAACCTCCGTGTATTACCGGGTGTTTTAACTGGCCAATGCGGGCTATGAGGACACCTTTTCAAAATGGGTCTATGTGACACAAAAATATGCAGAGGCTGTCAACAAGAAAATGAAACTGTAAAACATGTTCTTTTCAATTATCTCGCCCTCACATTTAAGAGCTTTTACGCAGTGCAATTTCTTTTTTCGTCAATAACATCAACTCGACCTTTAAGAAGCTGCTGATGCTGCAAAGGGTATATCTAAGGGCCCGGGATAGACGACACCATGTAAGTTCAAAAAAATGTTTTTAACTATGTGTAGACCTGTTTTGAAACTTTAAACGCGTTTATCTTAAAACGGTGTTTTCAAAGTCGGTGATCAGGAGATCTCAAGAACGACCTGACCGATCGATCTGAAATTTTAACACAACCTTCTTAGATATATTTTTCAGGATTGATCAAAGAAATAAGAGTTTCGACAACTATTTTTATTTTTTCCGAACAGTTTGCTCGAAAAATCGATTATTTTTTTTACATAGCCGTCATTTTACTGAAAATTAAAATTTTGACTAGTCTTTCGATCAATCCCAGTAATCATCTATGGACTAAAAGAGTCTGAACCATTTTTAGACTTTAGATAATCCAAACTGGAGATATAATGATCACCCAAACGCGTTTTCTTGGAGGACCTTCGGGAGATCGACTACAGGAGCAGTATAGATCAATATTTTTTCATGATCTGAGTGTCATTAGTAACTTTAAATTAGACACTATTTGAATAATTATTACATGTTTATGTTAAATGAAACCTCTTTCTATAAAAAAATATTTAAAAAACATCTTTTTTGGCCTTGCAACTGCCGAAATTCCAGATTCACATGAAGCCGTCATTAACTATTTGGAATCTATAGGATGGACGACGCAGTAAATCTCCCGTCTACAAGAGGAAACACAAAGGACCTACTGAGGTCTAGGTGCAGTGGTACTTACCATCTTCTGGAACATTTAGTTTAGATCAGATTCCCCTTTTGTAGAATTTTAACAAATACAGTTTTACCTTTGCATTGATCTTTTTCTTGAGAAAAAACTGTGGATCTAATGAAATAATTGGCATATTTGAAATGGAACACTAACCGCGTTTGAAAAAGGAATATAAAGAGCTATTTAAATATCAAAAAATCACAAAGATATCCGCGATATAAAAATCAAAAGTTTATGTTAGTAACTGAAAAAAAGGACGATCGAGGGAAAAAATTGGTGGCAAAATTTTTGTCGCCAAAAAAATATCCTAATAATGTCACAGTTTAAAACATGTAAAAATTAAAAAAATAATCACAAGTAAAAAATTAAAATCGATGATTTTCATCTTCTCGCCAAAATCTACAGAACCAAGTTTTCAAAAAAAATTACTGCATTGTCAAAATCAGAGGATTGAATCTCTTACACTTTTTCCATTTATATATTTATCTATCTTGTATCTGTAAACGAAATAGCAATACATGTAGGCACAATTGGAGACATACTGTATAGTCTTAAAACACGTTAAAACAACAATCCTATGGTATAAAACGTATTTTTTTCAATAAATGAAAGGTTTTATACAATCAAGACTCTAACAATTTTAATAAAAAAGTTTCAGATTTTTTCGTACCGTATTATAATATAAAACAATTAAGACAAATAAAACATGCTTTAATAAAATAAAAATTAAAAAAATTAATATCGGTTGCTGAAAAGTTTAATAAAAGTCCGGAGCAAACACATGTTTTTTATATTTTTGTTTTACTTTTTAAAAACTGAAAAACATACATAAAAATTATATTTACAGCAGAGTTAAAAAAATGTTTTTATCATTAGAAATAATTTAAGGCGACCCAGCGGACATGTAACTGCTGATTACTTTTTTATTTTCAAAAATATTACTTAAATAGGGTGTTTTCTAATTAAATGACAATATACAGAGTGGTAAAATTTTCAAAAATAAATCATTTTTTAATTATATTTGTAATACCCAAGGAAGTTTTAAGGTATATGGAAGCCCAATGCTATTGCCCATTTAATTTAAAAATGTCCAGCCCACTATAAAAATAATGAGTGGCCCTCGCGATTCCGCGCAGTAACAAAATTTGACGAAATTTTATTATGCGTTGCCTACTTACACATTGATAAATAAGTAAATAAAATAAACTTTTATCAGAGCCATAGTATCGTTTCCTGTGCGACCGTTCGTTGCGTATGAAACCATATCCACTGTGTACCGTCGTCGTCTCATCAACCCTTCTAAGCGAATTACATGTTTCGTTGTCGTTTGCGCCGTATTAATATTGATTTTTTTTGCTTTGTGTTATTTTATTTTGTGGCTGCAAAAGTTTTTGGATTAAAAGAAACCTTCTTATTTAAGGGATTAGTGTTTATTAAATTGTGACTATAATTTTGTGTTTATGGTTTGTTAGTTATAATATCGTAACACAATGACTAGAGGTTGTATGGTTTTGTCTTGCAAATCCATGGGTAACATACCCGGCATTTTTTACTTTAGGTAAGAATTTCTTATATTAAAATTGGGTGTTTCTTATGGGACGCAACGTTAGGTAACCGAATAAAGAATAATAAATCAATTATAAATTATAGAAAATAAAAATTTTATATACAGGGTGAGTCAACGATAGAGTAAAGTTCATTATTTCATTGGTTTCAAAAGTTATGAGAAAATAGTAAATACAAAAGATGTAAAGATTCTTAGGATGCACAATTTAAAATTATTTTAAAGTATACAGGGTGGCTCAAAAAAGCGTGACGAATAAAACATACATTTTTAAATGAAACACCCTATTTTTTAATTTTGTTTTGAATTCTTTTAAAATTCTTCAACTTTTTATTAATAATAATGCATACCTAAACCTAATAGTTTTTCCAATATTTCAATTTTTCTAAAAGAAAATAATTTTCACACTTGCAAAAAATTACGATAGCGCCATTATTTTTAAGGTAGATCACTCATATTTGATATTAGCGTTACTCGAAGATGACGTAAAAGATATATGCAACGGAATTTTAATTAGATGCTACAGGGTGTTCAAAATAAACGAATATATTTGGATCATTTTAAATTGAAAAATCTCGATTTTTTTAAATGGCGACCATATATATTATTATTTTTCTGAAAGATCTTACAAAAACCCACAAGTTTTATTAAGTATGTCATATACCTATTGTTAATACTTTGCGACTTATTTTAACTTTTCCAATATTTACCCTTCTTTCTGTCTAAGACTATTGCTATAACATTAGTTGGCCATGACAAAATGACATTGTCAAATTTTAACCTGACATCTGAGTAAATAAATTCATAAAATTTATTGTGGTGTCAGTAAATTTAAAAAAAATAAGTATGGATTTTCCTAAAGCTGAATTAATTGATATGATTTATATACTGGGTGAGGCGCAAAGAAATACTTTGTTGGCAGTAAGACTTTACAAGGAGAAGTATTCTAATAGACGTGTACCGACTAGGCAATCTCTTCAGTGTTTAATGGAACGGTTTAATGCTAGTGGTAGTATTGAATATAAAAAACGGAAAGTGGTAAACCGGAATGCTACCAATGAGGAAAAAGAATTGGAAATTTTACTTCAAGTTCAAGATAATCCCCAGGTCAGTAGCCGTCAAGTAGCTAGCTTATGTGATACATCCCAATCTACCGTTAACCGCACCACTAGAAAACACAAATATCATCCCTTCCACATGGAACTACACCAAGAACTTCTAGACCGCGATTTTGAACAAATGGTAAACTTCTGCACCGTTATAAATGAAGCAATAGAATAATGTTTTCCGATGAAGCTACTTTTCGCAGTAATGGTGCAGTTAATCGTCATAACATGCACTATTATTCAACAGTTAATCCAGTCTGGGTACGGGAAGTGCAAAACCAAAACCATTGGTCACTTAACGTGTGGTGTGGAATAAAACACTTTAATGTTATTGGACCATATTTTTTTCGCGAAACAGTTAACGGGCCTAGATATTTAAACTTTTGCAGAATGATTTACCTCAACTTCTTCAAGAATTTGATAACATTGAGATCCAACAAATGTGGTTTCAGCAAGATGGAGCTCCTCCGCATTACCATCGAGAAGTTCGAGAATTTTTAAATAATCATTACCCATAGAAATGGATCGGTAGAGGTAGATTCATTGGATGGCCCCCTCGATCATGTAACTTAACACCACTAGATTTCTTTTTGTGGTGATGTGTTAAAGATCGTGTTTATGTGAATCCCCCTACAACACCAGAAGATATGGAAAATAGAATTCGGGACGCGTGCAGGAGAATTAATAACACCATTTATGCTAAGAAACGTCCAAGAAAATATACGAAAAAGACTAAACATGTGTATCCAAGAAGAAGGGCATATTTTTGAAAATTTATTTCGCCATAATAATAATTAAAAATAGGTTAATTTGTAGTAATAGGTATTTATTATTATTTACTTTTTCTGTGAATTTAAAATTTAAAAATGGCCAACTAATGTTATAGCAATAGTCTTAGACAGAAAGACGGGTAAATATTGGAAAAGTTAAAATAAATCGCAAAGTATTAAAAATAGGTATATGACATACTTAATAAAAGTTGTGGGTTTTTGTAAGATCTTTCAGAAAAAATAATAATATATATGGTGCGCCATTTAAAAATATCGAGATTTTTCAATTTAAAATGATCCAAATATATTCGTTTATTTTGAACACCCTGTAGCATCTAATTAAAATTCCGTTGCATATATCTTTTACGTCATCTTTGAATAACGCGAATATCAAATATGAGTGATCTACCTTCAAAAATAATGGTGCTATCGTAATTTTTTTTGCAAGTGTGAAAATTATTTTTTTTTTAATTGAAATATTGGAAGAACTATTAGGTTTAGGTATGCATTATTATCAATAAAAAAGTTGAAGAATTTTAAAAGGAATTCAAAACAAAATCTAAAAATAGGGTGTTTCATTTAAAAAATGTATGTTTTATTCGTCACGCTTTTTGAGCCACCCTGTATACTTTAAAATAATTTTAAATTGTGCATCCTAAGAATCTTTACATCTTTTGTATTTACTATTTTCTCATAACTTTTGAAACCAATGAAATAATGAACTTTACTCTATCGTTGACTCACCCTGTACAAAAGCAAAGAGAAACGTAAGGTTATCTTAACCATCTTTTATATGAATACCACAATGTTTGTGCGTTTCTGTGGATCATTAAAAAGAAATTGGATTTACACTTAGGTACTCATATTTCATTTAATAATTTGGTTCATCTTTTAAAGAATCAAAATTATCAATTACTGTAAAGTTCCTTTTTGCTTCTTTTGTATTTGTTTAATTAAAAAATTAAATTTTTGGTTTCTTAAACTTACATTATCAACTTTTTAAGGTCGACATACTGTAGGCACATAAGATTTAACGGATACTGTTACAATAGATACCTACCAAAGGTTACTAAACATTTTTAACCACTGTTATCCTGTCGCATAAATCTTTGTTATTAGTGAAAACTCTAGGCCTAAAAAGCAGTTTTTTTCCCCAGAATCTTAGGATCTTTTACTAAATTCGGTGTAGATGTAGATTACCTGCATGATGTGACACTATTTTATTGTACTTCTATAAAAGTTATAAATTTATTAAATATTGTATGACCCTAAAACACAAACAACTGGTTTAAATTATGGTAAGTTTTTACTTTTCTTGTCTCTCGCCGATTTTAATAGGTTTTTACAAATCTAAAGTAAGTTTTTTTCAACAACTTTTCATTTATTTATTTATTGACATTGATAGTACGCCACTGATTCCATTTAAAATAAAAATAATTTTTGAAATTAACAATCATTCCTGAGCGAAGGATTTTTTAATCTGATGCACCGTTTTTGCATAAGAAAATAAAAACCATCCGTTTCTCTGCATGATCATAACTTTATCGGTAAAAAATATCGCCATGCAGAGAAATATCTAAATTCTAGGTAACCGAGCGTCGGACTAAAAATTAACAAGAAATTAAATATTCGTGGCGTGCCACTGTCTGTCTTATAATATTATGTATTTAGAATTATGTTGGTTGAAATCAATTTTTTTTGTGAAAGACTTTTAAAAAATATTTAGTCTTTAATGACCACAACCACTGAATGTAAATAATTTTGTTAAAGAATTGTATTTTTTTAATAATCTTACTTTTACACTTCTAATGAAACAACATAACATTATTTAACAACAACAAGCTAACTAATAAACGAATTTTATTTAAAAGAACAATACCTTCTATTAATAATTTTAACAAAATTATAAGTCGTCTGTTAATAAACTAATAATAACCTTTGTGAAAGAATATAAAACATAAAAACTAGATAAGTTGTTAAAAATGCCCTCCACCTTAAAGGATACACCCTTCAGCTCTTTTCTACATATTGTCGCGCGCTCTTTGAAGTATACCTTTAGTATTTCTTATTAAATCGCGGAAAACCAGACTTTTAAGATGCCCCCATAAGAAAAAGTCCAAAATGTTTAAATCTGGGGACCTAGGGGGCTATGGCACAGATTTAACTAAAACCAGATGTGAAAGCCGGGTCGGCTCGATTGAAGTTCTTGACTCGAGCAACACACAAAGGCATCGCTATAGCCAGAGGCATTCTTTTAACGGGCAGCGGCTACCTGCACTACTGAAAATTAGACTTTTTATTTTTAAGGACAGGAACGTATTGCACGAATCTGTCAAAATTAAAAGGTATGCAAATTAATGATGACTATTTTTAAGCTTCAGTATTGGAATATGTACTTGGGTTTAATATTAAAATACAGGGTGTCGAAAATTGGACTGGGTCAAATATCTCGAGAACGAAGGTTGGATTTCCAAGATTGCAACTGAACTTTGTTTTTGACACAATAGTCTATCTAATTCTGATGTCAAAACCACCCCACTCCTCTTAAGGGGGTGAACGTAAGGGTGGTTTTATAATTTTAAATAGAAACCCTATTTTTGCATTTTGGATTCCTCAAAAATTCTGTGTTTGGCCCCCAATTTTCACCCCCAACCCACGCCACCCCTTCACAGGGGATGAAAAAAACGAAAAAAGTTAAAAAAATAAAACTAAAACTGAACAGTTTAAATATTTAATTAAATCCCAATAAAAATAAACATGTACAAAAACATATTCCCAACCTCAAATTTCACCACAACCCTCGCCACCCCTCCACAGGGGATAACAAAAATTATTTAAACAAAAATGAAACTGAACATTCTAAATTCTTAATTAAATCCATAATTAAAATAAACATGTCAGAAAAATATGTGACCCGATCTAAAATTTTACCCTTCAAACCTTGCCACCCTTTCATGGGGGATGACAAAAATTAAGAAAATTATATTGCAATAAAAAAATGTTTATTTTTATTACGGATTTAATTAATAATTTAGAAGGTTCAGTTTCAATTTTGTTTTATTAATTTGTTTTATCCCCTGAGGGGAGTGCGAGGTTGGGAATTGAGGTGGGGTACATGTCTATTTTCATTGCGGATTTAATTAAATATTTAAACTGTTCAGTTTTAGTTTTATTTTAACTTTTTCGTTTTTCATCCCCTGGAAGGTGCAGCAAGGGTTGAAATTGGGGCCAGACCAAATTTTTGAGGAATCGAAAATGCAAAAAATAGGAGGTTCTATTCAAAATTATAAAACCCTCCTTCGTTACCCGCTTAAAGGGGCGAGGTGGTTTTTGACATAAGAAATTAGATAGACAATTGTGTCAAAAACAAAGTTTAGTTCAATCTTGGATCAACCTTAGTGTACCCTATTTCTTCAAGCGTCCAAATAATAACTTAGGCACAGCAGGAATTTTTTATTTACACCAGAATATCTCCAATAAATCATATAATAGTAGAAATACCAATATTGTAATATTCAAATCTTACAACGCGTATTATGATAGAAATAACAATGTTGAAATATTCAAATTCTCAATTAATCACCCTTACAATATTCATAATTATTATTTTTTTTTTAAGTTCTGACAATTTTAAGCGCATTATAATTTGTGTGATTATTATAGCAGCACGAAGTCAAGCTTCACGTCTTAAAAATGTCTATTGTGATTTTTGAATTTGAATAAATAAATCGAACTTACCTTATAGAGTCACTTGGAAGCGAAAAAAAAGTTATTTCTTTATTATTAGATGTACAGCATCTACATATGCACTTATAACCTGTCATGTTATAAAAGTCGAAAATAATAAATATATTAAAACTGACTTTTACGCCCGCACTAGCCTCGTTTCACAGTAACTAGTAAACTAAACAGTTCAACGCACGCGAGAAACGGCTCCCGTACTAAATGATCCGCCGTTGAGCGGACCATTATAGTGGGGGACGCTGACCGTGCCGCCACGCTATGTTTCGTATCTGGTCTTTTTTATCTGGGGCTATGGTTCGGGTCTGCCATAACCTACCCATTGGTTATTAAATGTGTGATTTAAGTATTCTCTTGCTATAACAATAAAATGAACTGGCGCGCTGTCCACACCACATTCCGTTTTTAATCAAGTTTGGTATTTCTTCCAAATTTTAGCCTTTTTGGCAAGAAAAAAGAGCCAATTAAAAAATGTTCAACAATTTCAGCCCAGCCATTTATTAAAATTGGTTTTGATGGTTAAATTTTACAACTGCGTGAAAGTTTTCGTCAGCTTAAATATGATTGTTGTGAAAATTTTTGATTGCATTTCTAGAAAATTAAGCTTTATCTGTAAACATTATTTTACGATTAATCAAAGGATTATGCGCAATTTTCTTCAAAAACTATTGACAAAACTTAACGCGCAAGAGAAAGTCTCGGGAAGTAACGCTTGGACCCGTTGAATATAATAAGGGAACAATGAGGACATCGTGCAAAATTTACCAAACTAGGACGTGCGAAATATTCAGATTATTTTCAATTTTTCTAAAACTAAATTCAGGATTTTCCTCAATAGAATTTAAAACTGCTTCTTTAATTTCTGGAGATTGGCTTCTTTTTATTGATTATTTAAGTTCAAAATACCTGTTTCAATCAACCTTTTATATACATTTACAAATTTAAATAAACGCCTATCTGTTATGCCTCTATTAGAAAACCACTTTTAATACAATCGCCTAGCTTTCGGTGATCTTCCATCAGCCAAACCATACATGCAATGCATATGTGCCAACTCCAGATTAGTAAACTCGACCATTGTGTTTTATAATAACAATGCTTGGATATTTTAAACACCAAATTAATAGGACGTGAAGAACTGAATTTAAAAACTGAAAATTGTAGCGTTTAAAGCTACAAGTTGTTTTTTTTATATAGTTTTCTTCATAACAATAATATTATATTTAATTAGTATCAACGGCAATTAGTTATTTTCATATACAAATAAATTTAACGATTTCTAAACCTGTTTTATTAAGTAATAATTGCGCCACCGCTGCCCTTTTCCACTAAACGCCTGCTCGACTAAAGCCGTTTCAGATCGCTTTACTGATAACGCTTCGATATGTGGATACGATTTTCTCGGTGCAAGCAGGAGAGTTTGTACCAGCGAGACCACAGGTTCTCTTTTCCTGCTCAGGCGGTTTCTTTTGCCTAATGGCGGTTCTGCCAAATTCACGTGTGATGCATTAAAATTTGCATATTTTCTGGTGGTATGGCGTGCTATGGTCAACTTGGTGATGTTTTACCAGGACTATTAACGGTTGATTTGCAAACAGGTATGTTGATTCTAATATAGTGATAAATGCTATTTTCTTTCAATTTTCAAATCTAGTTTTATCCAAGTCATCTTGCTAATTTTGGGTGTTTTTTATAGCAGTGTGCAATGTTCATTTCCTCTGTAAGAGTAGCCACTGACTTCCTCCGTTGGTAGCCTGTAACCCGCATTTATGGTGAGTTTACTCATACTTAACCCTTAACTGGTGACCATACGTCTCACAGACTCCGCATGATGGTTTACGTGTCGGCATTCCCCACCATAAATGTGTAGCCCGGCGCCGTTCCGTGTACCTTCATACCCTTCAGTGTTCTTACAGATGCCTTGGAGAAAGATACGTCCTTCGACTCATTTTTCAGTTATTTATATCTCGAAGTCTAGTAGACGCAAGGTCACTATTAGTGTAATTAAAATATGGCTGGTTGCCGCCCGACTGTAAGTGCGTTAGACGATGATTTTGAGGAAGTTTGCACAAAATGGTATAATGAGGCGAACAGTGATATAAGTGATGATGAAGTGGAAGAAGAAAACTGTATAGACAGTGATCATTTAACGGACAGTGAACAAGAAATTAGTGAAAATGAAGTAGAACATGACTCGGAAACGACATCTAGCGAAGACCAGGAAGAGGACGTCGATTCCGAGTTTATTACTATGGAAAAAATAGATTTAAGTGGAGTAAAAAGAGCCAACCAGAAACGTCTTTACGCCTAGTCGTAATATAATTGTACTTCCATCATTGCATTCACATGTAGAAAAGTCAGAGAGTCCTGTTTATTATTTCAATAAAATGTTTTCGCCAGATATGTAAAGTCTTGTTGTCAAGAGAACTAATGAAAAACTCGCAACTTTTCGGCCAAAATATAAAAATATAATAAGGAAAAATCCGAGTTAGCAGATACCGATGAAATGGGAATTCAGAGCTTTTTGGGACTGCTTCTCTATACTTCTATTTACAAGTCAAATCATGAGGATGTACGAAGTCTTTTTTGCTATGAACGGAAAGGGAAGACCCATATTTCGAGCAGTTATGTCACAGAAGCGTTTCCTAGTCCTAATGGCTGCTCTAAGATTTGACGATGCCTCGGACCGAGAACAAAGGGCCAAGGATAATCCTGCTGCTGCTATCCAAGAATTTTTTGATATATTTGTCCGCAATTCAAAAACACCTATAAAGTTGGAGCCAATGTGTGCGTAGACGAGATGCTTGTAGGCTTTAGAGGAAAATGTCGTTTTAAAATGTACATGCCGAACAAACCCTGTAAATATGGGAAAAAAATCTTGTGCATGACTGATGCACGAACTGGGTATTTACACAACGCCTACATTTATGCTGGAAAAGGTTCGGATGGATTTAGCTTGACAGACGAAGAAAGAAGAATGAGTATACCTTCTCAAGCAGTAATTAGACTAGTCAAACATATTTACAATACTAATAGAAATGTGACTGCCGACAATTGGTTTAGTTCAATTGAGTTAACGCATCATTTACAAAAAATAAACTTACCTACGTCGGCACAGTTAGAAAAAATAAAAAGAAATCCCATCACAGTTTCTTCCGCAACGCAATCGTAATGAAGGTGATACTTTGTATGGATTTACAAAAAACATAACACTTTTATCCCGTACAACTAAGAAAAACAAAGCTGTAATAATAATTTCCTCTATGCATCACTCCATAGAAGTCGACAGAGATAATGGATTACCAGAAATAAATTCTTTTTATAATTTGACCAAAGGGAGTGTAGATGCGATGGATGAAAAGTGTGTAAAATATTCCTGTAGCCACAGAACAAGAAGATGGCCCATGGCTATTTTTTATAGAATAGTAGACATATGTGGCGTTAATTCCTATATTATGTTTAATTCTATACCGACAAATAATTGGACTAGATTCAAGTTTATAGAAACCCTGGCAGATGAACTAGATTCCGCACATTTACATAGAAGGTTTGAAATGCCAACCATGCAGAGGCAACTGAAACAACTGATTGGAAGTATTCTTGATGTTCCGGAAAATAAGGCCCATGATGAAGAAGAAAAGCTTGAAACAAGAAAATATTGCCACATCTGCCCATCCAAATTAAGAAGAAAGACTGCATATTTATGCACCAAGTGCCAAAAACCTGTTTGCTTGCAGTGTTCTCGAAAAATTTGTAAAAATTGTACCAGGGTGGAGCAAGACTAATTTTTTTATAGTCTATGTTTCTGATTTGCAGGTTTTTTTGTAGAATTTATAATTTGCGTTTTTCAATGCTTTTTTATATAAAATATCTTTATTATTAACGATATATTATGTTAATTTGCATTTGTTTGATTTTTTTTTTAAATTTGCCTTATTTTATTTTGTATAACAAGAAATTTATTAAACTTTAATATTTTTATTTTAACACTTGGAATTTCATTGTTTTTTTTTTCAATAAATTTAAAAATACAATGACAATGTTGTTTTATTAATTAAAAAAATGTTTTTACAAAATATTTTTTAATAGCTTTAAAGAAAAACGCTTTTTTTTAGGTAGGAGTCTGTCAGTCTCATGGTCACCATTTATGTAATTAAAAATAGGGTCACCACTTAAGGGTTAAAATACCCATAAATATCTGTATAATACTGAGTTTATTATCACTATAAATTGTTTGGTCCTTAGTACGAATTTTAAGGGTCCTAATACTGTTTTTCTTCAAATAGGGTTTTTTACGATTTTTTCGTTTGGTAAATTCATCCAGTTTCGACAATCGTTCCTGTATGGTGTGGCTCTTCACGTGACCACTACTAGTGTAGGAGCAGGGCGTCGTCCAGCAGCCATTTTGTCCGAAAACAACAGGAAAACAGGTTTTACCATTATTCCTTTTTTTATGGGGAATACCAACATCTGCGCGCCATAATTTTTTTGTTTATCTTTTTATCTTAGAAGAAATTGAAATTTTATTATTTTTTAAAAAACTAAATAATTAACCTACATTTGATGACATGTTTCTCTTTTTCTTATAATATCGTTTGTAAATAATGTAAAACAACTATCAAAATTGTAAGAACCGATCTGATAGGAAAGTTAATTTTTAGTTGATTTAAAAGGGGGTTAATTGCGCCTATAATATTACGGATGCTTGATCAAGTACACGGTATTATGCGTATTACATCAGGAATAAAGATTGCGTTAAGTTTAATAGAAATAATGCGGCAGGGAGGTTCGTTTCTAAATTAATTAAAATTATATTTTTTAATAGTTTATTCCTTAAGCATATGAATAAAAACCATTTATTTTAACTGACTGTTTATGAATTTAAATTCCTACCTTTGTGAAATTAATAACAACAGCTTAATCTCTAAACTTGGTTAATTTCGGTGTTTCCCACCAAGTTAAATTCTAATTAAAAGTAACCAAATAAAAGGAAATATCGTGGCGCCCATCTTTTTTCCTTAATTAATTTTCTTACCTTAATTAGGTACATTGTACTCGACATTACTGCTTTATCAGGCGAAAAGTAAGCCGAAGCAAATGTAACCTGAGCTGCTTTCGCGGATCATCTGTCATAACGCGTTATGATTCATTAATCATGTTCTTTCGCATTTTAAGTTTGACGTTAGCGGATCATGTATCGAAAAATTCTGCAAACTGAACATATTCGTTTTATGATTAGTTTGTTTCGAATAGGTAATCCAAACTCTAATTTCAAACCCGATTTTACGAAGTAACTTTATGCCACATTATATTTATTAAAACGACTTAGGGCAATATGAATTTTCAGAATTTATGTTCTTAAATTTGAAAACAGCCACAAACAACCCCAACAGCATAACATTTGTCAACAAACATTTTTAAAAATGTCATTTTTGTCACTTCCATGTTTATAGATTTCACAGCTGTTCGGCGTTCTTCGACCAAAATCGAAACATGTTCACTGAACATATAAATCATGATCAGGAAATCATGATTCAAATTTCTTGCGAAAGAAAGCGGCTCTGTTCTGCAAGTGTTACAGAATAGGTTACGTTACAAACTGTCAAACAAAATTATGACAACCGCATTGACAGAAGTAACTCTTATAGCCACAGCCTACTAACAATGATAAGTAATAGGTTTGTTCAAGTATTCCATTCCAAATTGGTTTACTTAATATTTTTTATTATTTATATTTCTATTTTTATTCTTGATTTTTTTTAGTTTGCCGTACGGTTTTCACCTAGAAAAATTAAATCTAGATGTTTTCACATAAGTAAAATATTCAGTATAATATCTTTTTTGGCAGTTGGCTTAAAACCTTTGTGAACTTTTTCAAGATAAAAAAAATTTTTAGTGAGAAATAACAATAGCAATAGGTCTCAATTTTCAATATTTTATGTACCATTATAATTTAATTTAAGTTAATATGATACTATCTACATAACACTGAAAAAAAACCGTGAAATTTATTATACGTTCAATACAATCGCCGTCACCCGTTTATAGTAATATTTGTCGTTTTTCATCAGCCCCTGTTTCAACAAAACAGATTTTCCGCAACTGACGCAGACGTAATAAAACTTGATAGGATGTAAGAAATTGCATTACTTCGTTATGTTTAATGTTATCAGCGGAGATTTCAAGAAAATTTAACTTTATATTTATCACGTCGGTGGTTTCTTATGTAGTTTGTAAATAAGGGACCACTTATGTGAAAGTGCTGAAATTTCAGAAAGGCGAGATAAAATGAATAGGCGTAGGTTTAAAAGGTATTTGAAAAAAATATATTGACAAAATGAATGTGATGCTATTTTTAAGAAAACTTTATATATGTTTTTAATGTTTCTTAAATGTGCCCTTGGTTTTTATACATTTCGATACAATGTACAGGGTGTACGGTAATTATAAAGGAATGTATCCACAATGTGTTTTTTTTTCACACAGACCACGAAGGCTTATAAGAAATTTAATTAATAGGTTCCACTGATGACGGGATTTTAGATGTTAAACCCATTTTTTATTCGCATTCTGTGAACGATGTCAAAGTATAGAAAAATACAGTTTTAGACACCGCACAGTGATGCCAAATCAACATTTCATGGGTACATTGTACATTAAGATTGTTAAGGTTAAAGTTAATTAATATTACAAAATTTAAATAGCAAAAAATAGGGGCTAATAAAGATAGGGTTTGTTTTAAGACCCAGTCTTTGTACCGCCGTGTAACAGTTTTGGAAATGTTAGAATCCATTAAAATCGTAAGTGTCTACTTTACAGGGTTTTATGTCGTTCAAAAACGATGATGTTTGAACGCTTTCTGTATATTAAAGTATTCTGCTTTGCTTAAAGATCAGTAAGGGAATCGGGTAATATACTGTCATTTATCGGTTGAAACGTAACCTATTCTGTACAACTTACAGAACAGGTTACATTTGCTTCGGCTTAGCTCTTCGCCTGGTAAAACAGTAATGTCGTGAGTACGATGTACCTAATTAAGGTAAGATAATTGATTAAGGAAAAATAGATGGGCGCCACGGTATTTCCTTTTATTCGGTTACTTTCAATTAGAATTTAACTTGGTTGGAAACACCGAAATTAACCAAGTCTAGAGGTTAAGCTGTTGTTATTAATTTCACCAAGGTAGGAATTTAAATTCATAAACAGTCAGTTCAAATAAATGGTTTTTATTCATATTCTTAAGGAATGAACCATTAAAAAAATATAATTTTAATTAATTTATAAACGAACCTCCCTGACGCATTATTTCTATTAAAATTAACGCAATCTTTGTTCTTGATGTAATACGCATAATACCGTGTACTTGATCAAGCATCCGTAATATTATAAGCGCAAATAACCCCCTTTTAAATCAACTAAAAAATCAATTTCCCTATCAGATCGGTTCTTACAATTTTGATAGTTGTTTTACATTATTTACAAACAATATTAGAATAAAAGAGAAACATGTCATCAATTTTTACAATTACTTAGTTTTAAAAAAATTAATAAAATTTCAATTTTAAAATAAATAGGTAAACAAAAAATATGGCGCGCAGATGTTGGTATTCCCCATAAAAAAAGGAAAGGTAAAACCTGTTTTCCTGTTGGTTTCGGACAAAATGTCTGCTGGACGACGCGACGCCCTGCTTCTACACTGGTAGTGGTCACGTGAAGAGCCAAACCATACAGGAACGATTGCCGATACTGGATGAATTTACCAAAACGAAAAAACCATAAAAAAACCTGTTTGAAGAAAAACAGTATTAGGATCCTTAAAATTCGTACTAAAGGCCAAACAATTTATAGTGATAATAAATTCAGCATTATACAGATATTTATGGGTATTTTAAGTATGAGTTAACTCACCATAAATGCGGGTTACAGGCTACCAACGAAAGAAGTCAGTGGCTACTCCTACAGAGGAAATGAACATTGCGCACTGCTATAAAAAACACCCAAAATTAGCAAGATGACTTGGATAAAACTAGATTTGAAAATTGAAAGAAAACAGCATTTATCACTATATTAGAATTTTAAGATACCTGTTTGCAAATCAACCGTTAATAGTCCTGATAAAACATCACCAGTTAACCATAGCACGCCATACCACAAGAAAATATGCAAATTTTAATGCATCACACGTGAATTTGGCAGAACCGCCATTAGGCAAAACAAAACCGCCTGAGCAGGAAAAGAGAACCTGCTGTCTCGCCGGTACAATAACTGCTGTCCGGAAACGAGAAAATCGTACCCACATATCGAAGCGTTATCAGTAAAGCGATCTGAAACGGCTTTAGCCAAGCAGGCGTCACGTGGAAAAGGGCAGCGGTGCCGCAATTATTACTTAATAAAACTGGTTTAGAAATCGTAAAATTTATTTGTATAAGAAAATAATTAATTGCCGTTGATACTAATTGAATATAATATTAATATTATAAAGAAAGCTATATAAAAAAAACAACTTGTAGCTTTAAACGCTACACGGTTAGGAATTTATTTATTTGTCTAGACTTGCATATGACCGTAAAATAAACGGTTTTTTTGCGAGATTGGAACAAACTTATAAACAGAAGAGAAAAAAATGTTGGTATAAATACCGTTGACTCTATTCCTGCTTGAACCTATTTATACAAAACGAGCATACATTTACTAGAGCCAGTCTTGCCGTTTGGCAGAGCGAATAAGCATGCAAGAGAGAAAAAAATCATGGTAAAACCTTTCTCCGTGGCTTCATTTTGTCGATTGATCAATGAGAAGAAACCGACCAATCAGCACGCAGAGCACGTTGAAGGGAGAGAGAAAGGTTATACCGCTATTTTTTTCTCTCTTCCACAAATGTTCACTTTTCAAGCGGCTCACCAAAAAACAGTTTATAACTTTTTTTTGAACAAAAGGAATGCATTAATGCTACCACTAAATACAAAATGAGTCAATAAAACAGTAAAACTTGTTTAAAATCTATAAATATATAGAAATCACAAAACAAGTCAGTTCAAAAACTAAAAAATCTCAGACAAGCGGCCAGTACGCAATTGGCCGGCGACAAACGTGTAATAAAAATCGGTCTGCTGGTCCATTCTGCGCATGATTTGAGACCCTAAGCGATGACTATAACCACAGCGTACGGACACATTTTTTAGGCCATAAAATGTATCTTTTGAACTGCGCATCTGATACCCTTTGCCGGTCCATATGAAGGTCAGTGGGTAAAACTATCAATAGCGAATATTACATGGCATTATTGGATTAACTGAGTGTAGAAAAAAACGGTCTCACATGCAAAAAAGTGCTGTTTCACCAAGACAATGCACCGTGTCACAATTTTTTGTAAAACGATGGTCAACTTGAATAAATTATACTCCAAATCTGGCCCCCAGCAACTATTAGTGTTTTGCAGACCTTAAAAAGATGCTCCAGGGAAAGAAATTTGGCTCAAATGAAAAAGACTAAGACCTATTTTGAATTCAATTAGAGACGCTGTTTTAAATTTAACTATCAAGGGAAGAAAGTGAAAAGACGTCAACGGCGGTCATTTCGAAATTCTTTTAAAATAAATTATTTTATTGTTTAGTTACCTATTATTATTTATTTCCATTTTTTCTATTTAATTCTTATTTTTCTAAACCTATTATTTAAGTACGGAGCTAGATTTTATAATTTTTGTATGTAAATATATTTTGACAAATAGTACATAATTATTTCTAGAAAATATAAACACTTTTATTGGGCTACCAAGTATTTTTTATTAAATTTTGTTAATTTTGCATTGATTTTTAAAGAACATGACTTTGTAATAAGTGCAGCAATCTTGAGAAATATGTCTTACGAATCACATGCTTATGCTCATTTGAAGTAAAAAGTAACATTTTTAAAAATCTGATATACAGGATGTTAATTTTTAAATAAATTGATAACTATTATTTTCGTACGGACCTGGACTTTAAAACTTTTGCATAATATGGTATTATTGACCCACATATTATAGAAAATATTTTTCCCATTATAAATATTATTTATTAAATGCTTATAGAAATATAACAAACATAAATTTAAGACAAACTTATAAAACACCCTGTATCTCGGTAAATGTTACAGATAGGACTACTAATAGTCCACAGTACAGGCCCCCACGGGCAAGTTGATTATCACATACTTTATAATTCGTGAGGAACTTCGTTTCGACGAATCTACTACACTTTTCCTCTGCGACTTTTCTCGATTCCTCCGCTTTTCCGCTAGAAAAAGCCCTATATTATGGCGATTTCCCAAGGTTCTAAAAAGTCACAACCACAACTTTTTCTTTTAGCTAAAAGTACTGCAAATTTTGTTGAAAATGTGAATTTAAACTTGTCCGACAAAAATTTGTCCTACTTTTTCATGTCTACCGCTTGAAACATGCCCAAATGACAGGGTATTGAAAACCGATCACCACATAGGTAATTTTTGGTAAAATTAATTGTAAATAATTTATAAAATACTATTTTATGTTTGTCCGACAAATTTCAAGCCGCATTTTTTCAGTCCGACAGCTGGAAATTGGAATTTTGACGGGGTATAAAAAATCATTGACCACAAACCTAATTTTCGCTTTTTTTTCGTTTAAATTTATTATAGAAAATAGTGATACAGCTGTCCGACAATTTAGTGTCCGCCTTTACCTTCAAAAATAATAAGAACTACATAAACATAATTTTTGCAATGTTCCGTAACACCTCGTATTAAAACACGGATCCTAGATTAACACCTTTTCATTGGAAATCGGGTTCACAAAAGTTTCTATGGTAACAACAATGCAACGTACACTGTAACTGTTTTGGGTTAAGTACAGGGTAGGTCAAAAAATATAAAAATTGTACAGGAGTAAAGTACAGCAAAAGGTTATAAAGAAAAGTTCAGAATTAAAAGTTATGCCTCAATACCAAAACATGGCCTCCTAAGATTTCTTTGGTTTTTTTTTTTAAACCTTTAAAATTTTTCTAATTTCTATGAGGGTTAAAAGTAAACATTATGACGGTTTGGTGAAATATAAATAATATATATATATATATATATATATATATATATATATATATATATATATATATATATATATATATATATATATATATATATATATAATATAAAAATATCATATATATAAATATATATATATATATATATATATATATATATATATATATATATATATATATATATATATATATATATATATATATATATATATATTTATATATATATATATATATATATATATATATATATATATATATATATATATATATATATATATATATATAAAATATTTTTATTTCATGACATAAAATACTTCATTGGCAATTATAAATATATTTACAAAAGTTTTACGATTTTTTTTTATTTTTTTTTTTTGTCGGACAACCATAGGATATTATTTTATAAATCATTTACAATTAATTTTACCAAAAATTACCTATGTGGTGATCAGTTTTTAATACCCTGTCATTTGGGCATGTTTCGAGCGGTAGACATGAAAAGTCGAACAAATTTTTGTCGGATAAGTTTAAATTCACATTTTTAACAAAATTTCCAGTAACTTAAGCTAAAAAAAAAGTCGTTGTCGTGACTTTTTAGAACCTCGGGAAATCGCCATAATATAGGGCTTTTTCGAGCGGAAAAGCGGAGGAATCGAGAAAAGTCGCAGAGGAAAAGTGTGGTAGACTCGTCGAAACGAAGTTTCTCACGAATTATAAAGTATGTGGTAATCAACTTGCCAGGGAGGGGCTGTACTGTGGACTATAAATGGGGTGATTTAGAACAACTATCTTATGGTATCGTATGAAAATTTAGATCCCCGTCACCCTGTATAAAAGTTATCATTATTTATAAAAACCTTTTTCTAAAATACTGATTTCTTATATTAAACATGATTTAATTTATTAATAGCTTCGTGTTAACTAAATAAAATTATGTTTTTGTATTCGAAAACAAAGGATCTCTAAGTCATCTTATGTATTTTACAACATCCTACAAAAACTTTGTATGATGTTCAGAAAAGCGGAAAACTCCTTGTCATGCTGTTTGCTTTTAAATTGGCTTCTTTAGAAATTTGATGTGTATATTACTTCATGCGTGATATGTCTTCCAGCTTTAGCGTCATTATATAGACACTAGTCGCAAGTGTGAAAGCTCTGACATCGTCTTTAATGGCAAATATATACGGACTAATATAAATTGGATGTTTCTAATGGGGAAATTTGGATGGTTGTAAGACAGATGGATGCGTAATTAAAATTACAAGACGGCGTATATCCAATGAATACCGCAGGCCTATAATTTGGCACTCTAACGGCAGAGTGACGATTGCGTTGTTAAAGTGAGCAATGGGTTAAGGACATGGCACACATTACATGGAATTCCGTCTCTTGAACGATTTTTTTTTTATTTAAGTATGTTGTTTCTAAGATCAATGGAAACACCTTTTAAATGGGACATTTTTGTGCAGGCCTATTATAGGGTGGCCCAAAAAAATCACTGAGAAGTTGCAGCTTAACTGATTAATGAGCTGTATGGCATTCGGGGAGCAGCACTGAAGTACATGGTCTCTTATCTGTCTGGGAGGTATTAACAAATTGCTATAGGAAAAGGAAATGACCGGGCTTGGTCAAAAAAATCAGAACTAACAATTGGTATACCTCAGGGAAGTGTCATTGGCCCATTATTATTTATTATTTATACAAATAACATCTCTGAAATACTACTGAAACAGAGGGGAAGTACTATTACAAGCCATGCAGATGACACAAACCTTTTAGTGAATGCATCGACCATAGCAACGGCCATTGATAGAGCAAACTCACTAATGATGGAGGCAGACAATTGGTTCTCGAAAAATAAATTAGTATTAAATAGTTCTAAAATCAGCATTATGCTATTCAAACCAAGTCGCGGGAGAAGAGAAGAACCACAAAAAATTAATATCAGTGGTCAGGAGTTTGATTTGGATAACAGTGCCAGGTTTCTAGGTGTTATTTTGGATAATACACTATGTTGGGATGAACACGTGGAACATATGGAAAAAAGGTTGAACTCAGTTTGTTATAGTTTTCGAGTATTGTGTAAATTCCTAGATGTAAAAACTAGAATAATGCTGTATCATGCAAATTTTGAATCGCATATTTGATATGGTATAATTTTTTATGGAGGCTGTAGTAACTTAAACAGGATTTTAATTTGCCAAAAAAGAACACTAAGAACAATTCTTGGGGTTAACACTCGGGAAACATGCAGGGGTAAATTCAAGGCAAATAAAATATTAACAACTTATGCAATGTATGTCCAGGAATGCCTGTTTTTTTTTTTATAAAAATAGGCACTTATTTAGCAATAGTCAGCCACAAACAATATACCCAACAAACAATATACAAAAAATGAAATTTTGTTTAAATCCAACGGAATAATATTTTATATGTTTGTTTAGAGTTAAAATAATTTGATTAAACATTTTACACATACAGGGTGGTCCAGTATCTAATAAATAATATGAATTATGCCAATTAAAATGTTAATATCGTAATATACTTGTGTATATTTTTAGAAATTATACATAAATGACAGTTTATTAAGGTAAATTTAAGTTAAAGTAATTTTGGTTTATTGTCCCAAATATACAGGGATATTTGAAATTAAAGATTTTTTTTTGGTTTGTTTCCATAAGATATTTTGTAACATATAAAGAGGTACATAGTTTAAAAATCTGCACATTTTAGGCTACCCATAACTAAAATAATTTTAGTGTAGATCAACAGGGTGAAATATCTAGGAGGTTTCATTTACCATGTCTCCTGCATTTACCTATATTTTTAGGATAAGTCGTACTCAACAATATAAACAGAGTTTTCATTGTTACATTTTTTTTAAATAGAACACTTTGTATATTTGGTCAAGTTTTAACCCTTCATTCAATTCAACATCGAAAATGTAAATAACGCTATACCTCAATAATTGCTGGTTTTTGAGATAATTAAGTAACTAATAAAGTAACTAAATTATATGACACACATAACATGGGATTCTGGCTCTCAAACGGTTTTTTTTAATTTAAGTTTGTTGTTTTTAAAGTTAATAGGAACATCTTTTTAATAGAACATTCCTGTGCAGGCCTACGGGGTAGCCCAAAAAATCACTGAGAAGTTAAAACTTCCCTGTTCCTTCATACTAATTTAAACGCCTAAAAAGCCTGACTTATAAGCTAAATCCAACAAAAATTAATTTACATACTTGCTTAAAATAAAAAATGTGTTTTGCTATTTAACACAAAAAGGGTGCTTCAGTATCAAAAAAATCAACATGTTTTTGCTAAGTAATATGTTAATTTTATGATCTATTTGTCCATATCTTTCTTGTGTTCCAAGTCAAAAAAGCAAGCTTATTTTTCGTTTTTGAAATTTTAAGCTAATAATTATAAAAATTAATAAATAATTTAATAAACAATACTAAATTATTAATAAGTAATTGTACACCAGCAATTTTTTGCTCGGCAAACAATTTTAAAACGAATTATCCTAAAAATATAGGTAAATCCAGGATGCATAGTGAATGAAACCTTCTAGATATTTCACCCTGTGAGTGTAAACGACAACTATTTTAGTTATGGGTAGCTTAAGTTTATTTTACTTTGTGAAAAAAAATTCCAGAAAAATGTGCAGATTTTAAAACTATATACCTCTTTATATGTCACAAAATATCTTGTGGGAACAAACCAAAAAAATCTTTAATTCCAAATATTCCTGTATATTTGACAATAAACCAAACTATTTTTACATAAATTTAATTTACTGTCAGAAATGTATCATTTTAAACATATGTATTAACATTTTGGTTTGGCATCAATCCATTATTATTTATTCGATACTGGACCACCTGTCTGTGTTAAATGTTAAATCAAAATATTTTAACTCTAAACAAATATAATAAATATAATTTTGTTGGATTTAGACGAAATTTCACTTTTTTTATGCATTTATATTGCTTTTAATAAACAGTTAAGCTTAAACTTCTCAGTTATTTTTTTTGGGCCACCCTATAGGCCTGCACAAAAATGTCCCATTTAAGAGATGTTTTTATTGATTTAAATAACAACATACTTATATTTTTTTTAAATCGTTCTAGAGCCAGAATCCCATGTTATGTGTGCCATGTCCTTTAACAAGAAGTTAAATAAAAAAAAAACTTGACAATGTAGCACATATCGAGGCAACTAGATAACAATAAAAAATTTAGTTCGGAATTTTGCTTTAAAAATCAATTAAATATATAAAAAAATATCTTGCACAAAATATGAAAAAAAAAAGGTTTGGCACTCTTACAAGGTTATTTTTATATATTTTCTTTAAAAACAAGCAGTAAAATGGATAGCCCAAATGACCAAAAATGCATAACTTCTTTAAATTTGGCTTTTTAACAGGTTTTTTTTATATAACTCATGCTCATTACATTTTATTAATAAATTCAGTGATAGCCACAGCTTTAATTTTTAGTTTTAATAAAATTAGACGTTTTTTTTTACTTTCAACAGAACAGGCAAAACTTTTATTAAAGAATCTTGTCTTTAATTTCAACATTTTCGGCATCTATACTTTTTATTAGAAACTTGGAAACTAATATTAATCTAACATCCTAACTTCCTAAAATCTAAAGTCGTCAAAATTTTACTTAAGTCTGGCATAAAATGTTTCTTTAACATTCAGGTGGTTTTACCTCTGGAGTAGACAAAATATTTTAAAAAAATACGCCGACTGCTTAGCACGTAGAGCAAGAGAGAAAAGTTATACTCTTATTTTAGAAGTATCTACCCCTCGTTATGGTAAATCCCATTCTTCGTGGACTACTTAGCAGGTAGAGTGAGAGAGAAATGTTGTACTTTTATTCTTCTTTCTCTCTTACGCACATTGTTTGCATGATCAATTTGCAGACTGCCTTTAGCATTATATACTCGAAGGTTGCGATGGATAATCTGAGTAGCTTTTTAGTGATGAAAATTTTTCTGAGCCTTAGAGATCTGCTCCAAAAAATTTATTAATAAAACTGGTTATTAATGTATTTGGCACTTTTCATCGCGTAAAAAGTGTAAAAACGCTTTTGAGCTACTGCAAACCCTATAAATGCTTGACTAGAAACTCACTGTGGCGGGCGTGTAAATATTATTATATGTATATGCGCTGTTTCTAAAATTAAAAACATTCTTTTATTGCAATGCAAAATTCTTAGATCAAGTTTTACACCGTGGACTGTCTAAGACAAAAAAAAAACAGCTGACAGTTAAATGTCTTTTTTTAACATTTTCCCACTTGCTTACTCATTTCAGAGCTAATTTTCCTTCGCGCTAGTAAATACATTTTTCCTATTACTTATTCTCTTATTTTTCGTAATATATAAAACTCCTCAGGTACTTAGTATGCAAGAACGAGGTGAAAATAAACCTGAAAAATAATGTGCATAATTTTAATTCCAGTTCGCACTGAAAAAGTAATATTTTATACGAGTATATCTGGAACACCTAAAGTAAAAACGTGCACATTCTAAAAGAAAATTATATTTTATGTCAAGTATCTCTTTGAAATTTGTTTTAGCTGCTTTTTATGACTTCTTTATACTTGTAAAAAAATCGTATCCTAAGATATAGCTAGCTGTATACTATGTAGTAGTTGGCGCATATAGCGCTTCCGTAAATACTGAATGAGGTTACAGCATTACCTATGTCTCTCTAATAGTCCAAGATCCCAGGTCCCCTAGACGTTACTTATTTTTCAGTGATTTAGATTTTTACGTATGTTTTAGAGAATTTGTAAAAATTTAGTATTCAATACGACCAGACACGTTCCGTTGGCAGTAACTTTTACCAGAACTTTTTGAAATTTGGCACACGATCATAACAGGTAATAAACTACATTTTAAAAATATTTTGGCAAGTACAGCATTGCCAGATCTAACCGAAACCAATGGCAACATTGTAATTTTAAATGGAATACCCTATTTTTTATTGCATTTTCGGATTCTACATAAAATTCTAAGTAATTTTTGTTAACATTTTCCTATATCTATATCTTACCGTTTTTGAGAAAATAATTAATTACCATTTTTTTTAAGAAACATCACCATGTCAAAAAGGTTTGATATTTACGTGCCTAACTGAGCGGGATACTAAAATTTTTTTTTTGGGGTTAGCTAATGCATGCATGTATTTATAGGATTTACATGCTATAATGACCACATGTCTTACAGGGTGTCCCAAATCATTTGCATTTTTACCGAAATTTAATAATGGTTAAAACTCATTTTTTTAAAATACAACATACTCTATTTTATCCCATTTTTAAATAGACTAAAAATTTTCCTACAAAATGTCTTTACATGTTTCTATACCCATTTGCACCGTTTTTAAATTTTTAAGCGTTTAATTTTTATTATTTAAACAAAAAATATAATTTTTAACTTACACCTAAAAAAGAAAAGTAACTAATAATTAAATTGTTTTAAATGACCACCATTTGCAGTAAGGCACTCGTGCAAACATGTTAATTGTTTTGTCGTTGCTGCTCTTCGAATTTCTTTAGGATCTAATTCGTCAAAAGATTGACGTAGAAATAAATTTAAAAAAGATAATAAAAAACAAATCGTACCTTTTAAATTTCTTTATGTGCCTAAGAGGTAAATGGGGATACAATTCGTTGAATCGTCTACATGTTCTTGAAACAATTTTGTTACACTGTCCATGAATGTAAAATAAATTTAAAATATCAGTATTTGAATATTCATTTGCATTTTCCATTATTCCGATGCTGTTTAGTTATTATTTGTTAATTAAAACTGTCTACGAATGTCAAATAGTTGTCAGGACAATTTAAAATAAAAACTTCCATGGCCTACCCAGGTAAATTGTAAACTAAGCCGGTTGTTTGTTCTGGATAGTATTTTAAAACACGGAAAAAATTAAAATTTGCTTTTATTTCAAAAAAGGTGGCAGATGGGTATAGAAAGATGTATGGGCATTTTGTAGGTAAATTATTGGTTTATTCGAAAATGAGAAAAAATACAGTATGTAGTATTTAAAAAAATGAAGTTTTAACCATTAATAAATTTCAGTAAAAATGCAAATTATTTGGGACACCCTGTAAGATATATAGCCATTATAGCATGTAGATCCCATAAATACATGCTTTAGCTAACCCCAAAAAAAAATTCTAGTATTTAGCTCAGTTAGGCACATAAATATCAAACCTTTTTGACATGGTAATGTTTCTTAAAAAAAATAGTAATTAATTATTTTCCCAAAAACCGTAGGATATAGGTGTAGAAAGATGTTAACAAAAATTACTTAGAATTCTATGATAAATCCAAAAATGCAATAAAAAATAGGGTGTTCCATTTAAAATTACAATGTTGCCATTGGTTTCGGTTAGATCTGGCAACGCTGCACTTGCCAAAATATTTTAAAAATGTAGTTTATTACCTGTTATATTCGTTTGCCAAATTTCAAAAGTTCGTTTTGCTCTCCAGAATTTTTAAATAGGACACTCAACGTGAATCACCCTGTTTTTATATATATATATATATATATATATATATATATATATATATATATATATATATATATATATATATATATATATATATATAAATTATTTTTTATTAAAAACCATTCGCCTCGGTTTTTTTTACGAGAAATGAAACTTGTTGGGAAAAACTTTAGCATGGTCTATGTGGGTCCATGAGGACATATTTCAAAATTATTTTGAAATATACAAAAAAGCCTATCAAAGTTATTTTTTTTTCCTATGGAACACCCCATTTTTTTTAAATTTTTAGATACTATAGACCAAAAGGGAGGGAGTTTTGTTATATTTCCATACCTAAAACTGACCCGTTTCTGAGAAATTTTAAAAAAAGAAAATTTAAAAATTTTACCCTGAAACAAAATTTAACGATGCTCGTCATTAAATTTATTGTTAGCTCAAGGTTTAAATTAATTATCACATAAAAGTTTTACCTTAATATTTATAAGAGTGTTAAAAAAAATGCCTCAAAGTTTGGAACAATTTTATTAAATAACTTCCTTGAATGGAACACCCTGTATTTAGTAGCCTATTTGACGCGGCACTAATTCCCTTTAAAACCATATTAGGGTTTCCTATACCTATTCTTCGCTTTTTGAAAAAAGGCGTTTTAATATTTGATTATCATTTATCTTAAAATGGAACACCCTCTATCGTAATTAAAAAACCTTTTTATTAAGGATCACGTAGATTCGCTAACAGCACAAGTTTAAATTTTTGAAAATAAGATGTATCTCAAGTAAAATGCAGGCAAAAGTAATAACTCAAATTTATAGTCATTTCTACCCGTAAAATATTAAAGCATTTTTAAAAATGAGGATCGAAATATAGTAGAAGGCCCACCTGTCCTAATTTTTGAGACAAAATATTTTAAATTGCTCTTGTTTCTTAGCAAATGTGTCAGACTTAATTTTTTCATAACAACGGATAATTTAACAGACATATTTTTACACTACAGTGACGAAAATCCAATATTTTTTGGGAACCCCTTGATCACCAGCACAGATGGTCTGTTAACATGTGGGGTGGAATAATTGAAACACGAGTAGTTTTATTTTACCATAAAGTCTGATACATTTGCTTAAAAACAAGGGCAATTTATCATATTTTGTCCCAACAATTAGGACAGGTGTAATATTTTACGAATAGAAATGACAATAAATTGGAGTTATTACTTTTGCCTGCATTTTACTTGAGATACTTCTTATTCTCAAAATTTAAACTTGTGCTTTACAATATCAATTCTAATAAAAACATTTTTAATTAAATACAGAATTTCCATTTTTAAATAAATGATAAGTCAAATATAAAAATGCCTTTTGCATAAAAACAGAAAGATAGGTTTGAAAACCCTTTTGGTTTTTTAAAGGGGGGGAATTCCGCGTCAAAAAGGGGCTAAAAAGGGGGTTTTTTTTTCTTAAGGAAGTTATTTAATAAAAGTGTTCTAAACTTTAAGGAATTTTTTCCCCACTCTGTAAAATTTAGGTAAAACATGAGATGAAAAACCGAGCTAAGCTAAATTTTGACGAGGTCCCATTTTCAGGGAAAAATTTTTAAATTATCATTTTTAAAAATTTTCCAAATTTCAGAAAAGGTCAGTTTTTATAGGAAATATTAATAACTCACCTTTATTTGGTCTATAGTATCTAAAAATAAAAAATATGGGGGGGTTTCCCTAAGAAAAAAAAATAACTTTATATTATTTATTTTTTGTACCCCCTATATTTCAAAATAATTTTGAAATATGCTTCTATGGACCCCCAGTTTTTGGTGCAAAAAATTTTTCCCCCCTCGTTTCATTTTTGTAGAAAAACGAGGCAATTTGGGAAAATTTTTTAAAATATATATATATATATATATATATATATATATATATATATATATATATATATATATATATATATATATATATATATATATATATATATATATATATATATATAATATCTTATGGTATTTTTTTTAATTTTTTTGTTTTTTGGCCCATAGAAAATTTTAATGGAAATACCCCAAAAAAATTTCCCGGGTTTTGCCTTAAATTAATATTAAGTACTAAAAGGGAAAGTTTTTATTTTTAAAACACGAAACTTTAATTCTTTTTTTTTTTAATTTTTAAAAGTTTTTGTTATCCTTGAAAAGGGGTTTTTGAGAATTAAACCCCGGGAAATTTCGGCAAAAACGAAATTACACCGGGACTACGGGTTTTTTTTTTTTATAAAATTTTCGTTTTTCTGTTTTTTTCATAAAAATAAGACCTACACAAAAAATGAAAATTTTTAAATAAATTTTCCTAAAAATCGCTGAGACCAAAGTTTGAGATATTTCCCTTTTAAAAATTTTACTATACTAATCTAAAATTAAATTTTGGAAAATTCAGAGTATAATTAATTAAAAAATATTTTGAAAAAGAAAATTTATTTCCCCAAAATTTTGTCATTTACCTTTTTGGTAGCTCTTGTCATTTTTGGGAAAAAGAAAAAAGAAAAAAATTTTATAAAAAATAGGTTTAGTGACCCGTACCTCGTGGGTGAGTTCGACCTTGCCGCAATGGACCTTTTGTGAATTTAATTTAAAAATTATATATATATATATATATATATATATATATATATATATATATATATATATATATATATATATATATATATATATATTATATATATATATATATATATAAATATATATATTTT